>VZTT01075320.1:0-112887 GCA_013400855.1 Buphagus erythrorhynchus | reverse complement strand
GTGAGCCAAGGACAACTGAGAGGTTCAACAATGCCAAGTGCCAGGTCTTGTCATTGGGTCACAACAGCCCCAGGCAGCAGGGGGAAAGACCAGCTGGAAAGCCACCTGGCAAAGAAGAACCTGGAAGTGCTGGTCAGCAGCACTTGATCCAGCATGTGCCTGGGTGGCGAAGGCAGCCAGTGGCATCCTTGCTTGTATAAGGAATAGTACAGCCAGCAGGTCCAGGGCAGTGATTGTCCCCCTGTACTCAGCACTGATGAGGAGAGGGTCCTGGAGAAGGACCTCAGTCCCGAAGCCTAGAGGAGGACAACAAAGCTGCAGAACAGGCTGGAGCACAAGTCATGAAGAGCAGCTGAGGGAGCTGGGGGTGTTTAGCCTGGAGAAAAGGAGGCTCAGGGAAGACCTTCCTGGTCTCTAGAGCTCCTCCCTGAAAGCAGGGTGTAGCCAGGTGGGGGTCGGCATCTTCTCCTAGGCAACAAGTGACAGGACAAGAGGAACTGCCCTCAAGTTGCACTGGGGAGATTTAGATTTTTAGGAAAAATTTCTTCACTGAAAAGGTTGTGAAACATTGGAACATGCTGTCCAGGGAAGTGGTTCAGCTTATCACTGAAAGTATTTAAAAGACCTGTGGCATTTGGGGATATGGTTCAGTGACGGACTCGGCACTTGGCAGTGCTGGGTTAACACTGCACTGAATGATTTTAGTGGTCCTTCCCAACCTAAATGATTCTATCAATCTAGGCAAGGAAAAAAAGCAAAACTCAGTTTTATTAATAGAGAGGTGCTTCAGTATATAGTAAAAAAGAAAATCTCAGGATGTCAAAAGATGAGCTCATCTTTTGCTCATCCATTTTAAATAGAAACTGGTAGGTAATACTCAGCCCCACAAAGACAGGATTTTCTATTCTGTAAGGCACAACGTTCAACACTGAAGAGCATCATTCAGCTCTGCTGAGCAGAGCATTCATTCACTGTTTTTCAGACAACAGAGCAGCAGCTAATACATTAGGCACACTGCAATAGAATGCAACAATATTAAAACATCAGTGAAAGAGCAAGAATGGCAAACCTAATTGCCTAAAGTTAGAAATTAAATAGTCATGTTTTTCAATTTTCAGCCTAAAGGGATTTTCCTGCCTATAGGTGCACATTTCAGCCACATGTTGGTTCCACCCAGAGATGCTCTTCCACATCCCATGCCACTGGTTTGCATTGCAGGCACAAGGATGTCACATCTACTCCATGCTACAGATCCCTCTCCTATCATGGTAACTTGCCAATGTAGACATAGCTTCTCATAATCATTGCACATGCTCAAGATAAAATAGTTCTATTATTTTTAAAAGCACAACCAACAAAAAAATAACCTTTTTACATGCTTCTGTCAGCAGCCTAAGGAATAGTCATAACTCAGCAAAGATAATTATTACATTAAAAGAACTAAAATAAAACTTTGTATCAAATATAATCCCATTAACCTGGAATGGTCCAGTAGTAAATCTTTAATCTGAAGTGTCACATTTACTTGAACATCCTATCTATGCAAGATAAACCAGTTAGCACTAGCTTCTTATGAACTCTAAATACAGCCCACATACTTTCCAACAGGTCACATAAAGGCTTTCTAAAAAGAGTAAGTAAACTCTTGGGTTTACAGATCAGGCTAGAGGAATGCATCAAATTCCATTAGAAAGAATAATGACAAAAATATGTACCCCTTGCCAAAGAAAAGATTAAGCTAATGAAGAGCAGTACAAATTAGCAGTATTTCAATCCAAAACCAGGTTGCACCCTAGGAAGAGCATTCTTGTCAAGTCTCAGTCAATAATATATCTGTATCATGTGTGAACTTTTTACTATCAATTACAGTCTTGATGTTTTTTATAGAAAATTCATATTGACTCGTCATTTTTGTGTCTTTAACAACAAACTTGCTGGACTGCTTTTTCATGTGGAATATGAAGTTACCAAGCCAACAGCTAGCTGTTCTTACAACAACTGATTTTCCAACGAAACAACTGAATGCAGATGCTACTGGTACGCAGCCCATCAGGCCGTTCTTTCTTGTATCTGGAGTTGCTGCTCTATTAAAAAAGACAAATGGTTGAGCTTCTCAAAACAAACTAGAAAGAGGAGCCATCTGCATACAAGTCCACAAATTAATAGACTCACTTGTCTATGGGTTTCATTTTCAGTCTGTTTACTGGCAAAAAAAAAAAATAAATTAATCCTGAATTTCCAAGAAATATTCTTGAAAATAGGTCTCTTTTCCAATTATCCTCCCCATATGCCAACTTTCTGTTAGAGAAGGATCTTCTCTGCAATGACTCTGACTGAGCAATGCAATATGCCTTGGTTATGACAAGGCCCATATCAAAGCCACAAACTAAAACATGGGAAATTTACATAATTCTTCAAGTCTATGCTTCAGTTACTTTCAGAATTATATATTCCTAAAATTCCATATTTAGACAGACAATAGGCCACTGAATCAAGAAGAATTTGAAGCTGATACTATAAACCTTTCTGTTCTTAAAACAAGTTATTCAGCCTTTATATGTATTATGCATTAGACTTTTTTTAAAAAAATTAGAGTAAAGCCACACAACTCAGCATGATAATTCAAGAACAGGTTTAAAAATTTTAGCAGAAAAGTTAAATTATTTTTAACTGACTTGAAAACGATCCTTTAAGACAAGAAGCAGTAAGATGAGAGCAACCTCTGCATGGGAGAACAACATGAGAAACCCTTCAAGATCTTCAAAGTGAAGCTACAAGCTGTGTGATCTGACAGAGTGGGATGTCTCTCACCACAGCAATCTCCTGGACCACTGCCCTAACCAGCAATACTGCTCCAGAGCATGAATTGATTAATGACAATACACATAGATACACTGAAGACTGAGGAAAAAAAGGCTTTGAAAAAGAATCAAAAACTGTCTTCCAAATATCCATTACACAGGAAACACAGCTTTGCATTTTCTTCTGTTCTCCTAGTCTGTCCGCCACATTTACGCCAGCATTCTGCCTGTAAAGAGAGAAGTTAACACTAACCCTTTTTTCCCCATCTTCTGTTTTCCAGCATGGTTTGCATGAGGAAGGGTACCTCTCTAAGAGGTGCTGCACAAACGATGGCTCCTGGTTCCTCACAACTACAAAAACCTCCTTGTGATCTCAGATTCATCTGAAGTATGAAACTAGGACAACAAAACCTGAATGACCGAAGAAGCATCCACTTGTGCATTCAGATGGTGGAAAGATTTAATCCTATTTTAACACAAGTTTCCCTGCAAATTGAGCCTTCAGACAAGAGCTGGCAACTTGCTGGCCTTAATAATGAAGGAAGGAAAATGCTGGGTTTTCCTCCTTACTTAAGCATCATACTTCTTTATACCACATAAGCATGTTAAAGATGCAGCAATTCCCCTAAGGCTAAAAGTAACACAAAATAATCCAAGACTTCATGGCTGAGATGCAGAGATGCAGACAGAAAGCACATTTCTCTCCTGAAAAGCAAGATCTGCCGATGTTGCAGCTGCCTCTGCTTGAGCACCACAGGTATTAGTCCTTAACTATGGGATGTGGCTAAAATTCCTGGCTTGTATTTCTGTTTCAGCACTATTGATGGGTTTCAATTGAAGTGGAGATGGATTAAAAGTCAGAAGGAGAAAGGGGCCAGGATGCTATGCTGCAAAGAGCAGATTTTCAACGTGTCTCTGTATTTAAAGGTTTCACAGGCCAAGAAAGACCTTATAACAAGCAGTCTTAAGTGAGACACAGCAGTATCTCACTACATACGAAAAAACAGTGTGTCACAGGAAAAGAGCAAGACAAAACTGAAAGGTGTCAGCAAGGTCTGGAGACTTTGAAGGTAGGAGATCCGTAAGATTAAACTTCTAAAGAAAGTGCAGCACACCTGGCACTAGAAAAGAACAGGAAAAGTCCAGCAATCCTGACCAGGCTGAGCTTTTGGGGAAATTTCTACCTCAGCAGTACCTGTAGCTGAGACTAAAGGAAAGAATGGGGTTAGCAGGGCACATCTGTGAGATGGTTAGATGCCATGAGAACCTGCAGCACACCCTGCTCCTCACCCAGCCTTTTCCTGTAGCCAGCCTCCAGTGAAGCAGAACAAAGAGAACTTCAGAAGATGCAGTTACATATTTAAAGGGATAATTCTTCCTGGTCTTCAAAGGAGGACCAATAGAAGCACTTAAACATGGGACAACTACAACATATGCAAAGTGCAAATGCAATCCTGTCCCCAAGTTTCCATGTAGCCCTCTGTCACAAACTTCCCTTACCAGCTCCAGAAACTCTGACTGAAAACTCTCTACAACCTTATCAAGAACCATCTTAAAAACATTCTTTGTCCACATTATCCTGTTTGGATGTCTGCTTCACAACTTCCCTCCTCAGATGGTTTGGAACCTTTTAATGTCTGACTTCAATTAATTCAGAACACAGTCATAACCATTTATCTTGTGCCAATACTCTCCTTGGACTTCAATAGGTTTCCTCCCTCCTTGCAGTATTTACCTCCCAAGCTACCAGCTAGACTAAATAACCTATGCTTTTATAATCCCTCCGCATCTGACCAGCAATTAAGTTTAAAACATTCTAAAGTCTGAAAGTCCAGATGAATTATACAAGAACTTCAAATGCCATAAACATTTTCTGAATTATTTTTTAATATAGCTAGAAAAAAGTGGGATGCTCTGGATGACTGGGATAGTATTAGAACGAGATGCCTGAGGTAATTATAGACTGTTTTGCCAGCCATTAACCACAGGCAAGATCACAGCTGTGAAAGGATTCTGAATGAAAGAATTAACAAAATTTCCATATCTTAATACCAGGCAAAGTGCTTTCACAGGGAACAGGTCTCCCATTTGACAAAGGTTTATGGCATTTCTCTGGAAGTAACAGCAGCTTTCTGCAAAAATGCTCTTGGGGGGGGGATGGGGCTAGGGGAGAAAGCCAATGTAGAAGAATGACAAGCACAGAGAATACATATCTGGTAACACAATACTTACACAACGTGCCATCATTACTATGCTTAAAGCACTGAAAAATTCATGAAGATATTAATAGATTTCGAGTATGTGTATGCTGTCTCAAAGACCACTTCAACATGGAATTCTTTCAGTGCTTATGAATCCAATCAACTGTGCATGCTACTTTTACATCTAGTTTAATGTTCTCTAGCCTGCACGTGTTTTACTGCTTAATTTTAAGTGCTGGCTTCTTGCTGCAATTTGACAGAAATTCACTGCCCTCTACTATTGCTTTGCACAGCAATGGCCAAATCCATTGTACTGCAGCCTTCCAGACAATGGAGGGGGTTAACAGATACTGCTTAAAAGCAAACATTAGCAGATCAAGGAAAACAGCAGATGATCTTTCTGCCTATGATTCATTTACCAACAGACCCTCCTCAGGATTGCAGTGCTGTGTGAATTGTGCAAATGGCTCCTGTTGCAGCCTGCAATAAAGACCTAGATGTGGAGCAGAAAGGCAGAGTGTGCATTAAATGCACACGTGAAGGAAAAGCTGTGTCTTAATTATACAGTTGTGACAGAAGAGGAGTCAATTTCCATAGTCTTAAGAATAGTACCACCTGAATCAACAAATGGACTACAAACATCAAGTATTTTTGTCTGTGTGTGTTTATACTCTGCAGTATTAAGTACTGAGGGCCAGGCACATACAGCAGTCTGCCCTGACTCCACATTTCCAATCATCACCTAAAGATTTACTAATGGAGAGTGTTAATACAAACTGATTTGGCAGCTGAATCTATCTGGCTTGCATTGTCACCATACCACTCCAGGGTGAAAGCCCATGTGCCCTGGGAAAGGCTGCTGTACCTGCAGGAAGAGATTTTTATCTAATGCCTGAATATGTTCAATTCTGCTTCACCCACTGCCACTGACCTTCTTAAAAATTTAACGGAAAAAATAGGCACCCACACCCTGTTCTATGACCAAGAAAAAGCAAAGCAAAACCACAGCAAACAATAGGCATTCATTTTGCAGGTTCTGTACCCGTGCCATTTGGTGGTCTCCTCAGAGGCGGTCAAATGAAACAGCTCCAAGGAGTGGAACAACATGCTTCCACAATATGGTGATTAAATTTATTTACAGGCAATCTCTGAATTGCAGAAGCAAGAGCTGGGGTACTCCACTCTCCCCCAGTGGGTCAGCATGGCACAAATACTCCCTGGGGTTTCCATCTCTGATACAAACAGAGCCAAGAAACAAGCAGGGCAGGCACCGCAGGCAAGGCTGCAGCTCTGCCACCCAGGCATTCCACTTTGAAAATTCACTTTGGTTTTACATACACTGCCCTCTTCCAATGCATTTAGACTGTAAATGAATTCAAGCAGAAACAGCATTTTGTTGGTGTGCAAGTACATTAAACAATAGGACTGTAGCCATAGGTGAAGGACTTAAATGATACTTAAAGGCAGAAGTATATACTCAGTATTTCTGAGCATGGACTAACTTCAGGAAGAATGTTATTATCCAGACTTATGATCTTCCTTCCTTCCTGTTCAATTTCATTCCATACTTCCAGACACAGTTAGAAGCCACTCCTGTTCACTGCCACCTGACAGAGAAAGCCTGGTCCTGTACCTGATGCTGTTATCCACACTCAGCCATGGAGATATCCTTCCCCACCTCCATTCCTCTCCTTCCTTCAGTGGGAATTAATAAAGCTGTCATTTAATTAACAAAACCTTTAAAGTTTATGCAGTCTTAAACAGTAAAATCTCGCTAGCAGCTAAGTAGAAAATTATTTTTTTTCCCCCCACAGCATGAGAACACAACGTTGTATGACAGAGCTCTTGGTGGTGCTGCTGCTGACAGGGACATCCTGGCATGTCCAAGGTTCACACAGGTGTAACTGAGAATTGAGAAGTAGGGTTGGTTTTGTTTAACTCATAGTCATATGCCTGATACTTAAATGTCTGTACTTATTCTGTGTTAGTTCAAACTGCTTTTATCCATCAAAGAACTGCAGATATTAAGTGTCTTCAAAGTTACTCCTAATAAAATAATGCACATGATATAAAAAACAACTACAAAAAGAACGGATCCCATTGTGATTATGTATAATTGAAACAGAAATAAAAAAGGTGAACTTAATACAGAGGAAGAAATGCCACAAGATCAATCTACGCTTAACCTAAATTCATTTAATTCTGCCAGGATCAAATCTTCACTTTGCTAAGATTCCTTCATTTAGATTATTTTAAGTCCCCTTCCTCATTTTGGTGTTATACACACAAGAAAGTAAAACTTTAAACAGAAAGGAAAAAGAAAGCAACTACTACTAATTTTTTTCTTGTCTAGTTCAATTTGGAAAACACATTTATTTAAAGACAGAGAAAATCTGTTTCTGATTTCAAACACTGGATATTTCACAAGAAAATTGCCAACAAAGGAATCCAAGGAATGTCCTTACATACACACAACACATGAGACAACTGGTGAGCAGCCCTGTGATCTTTTACAAAAAAATTGCATTTTCTACCATGGAACTCTTCTCCAGAGAGCAAGCAGCACATGCCTGGGATTTTTCATGGATAGCTTCTATCATAACTTCTTACTATTATTAGTATAAAAGACTTCCCTCTCAAATGCACAGCTGTAAAACAAGCAAGGACGGAAAATACTGCCCAAGTGCAGGCAAAGCAGTAAGCACACACACCTACTTTATAGCATTTCTTGGCACTATTCTTTCTCCCTTTACAAAAGCTATGAAGGAAAGAGAAACTCCAGGAAAGTATCACAGAAACGTGAGCTCATTTTTCACCACATGCCAATGAACAGCTCATGACATCTCTAGGAATTAATTCTTTATCAGGGAAATTTATTGAAATATTCCATCTGTACTCCTTCAGTCCCAAAGATCAGTAACTAGCACCTCTGCTGCAGGTGCCCAACTTAGTTCAAACTTAACATGTTTCAGGAGATGGGAGCATCTGAAGGCTGTGCTGAAGAGCTGAGAGCTGCTACAGACCGGTGCCTGGAGACAACGGGTCACCTGCCATGCGCAGGCAGACACCCCCAGCTCTGAGCACCTGTTTTCCCCTGCAAAAACGAAAATAATTACAGGCAGCAGACCTCTAGAGCACATGGAGTTTTAGACTGGGGGGATTTCATCACCCAGCCCACGCAGACCCATGCCCATAGACTACACTGACTCAACCTGGGATTTATTTATCAGATTGAGCGTGCTTGACAAATCAAACTGAGCGAACACTGGGGGCTGGCAGCCAGGGCAGCACCTGAACAACCACACTGCTTCTCCCTGAGCCCTGAGAGCCCGAACAAGCCAGCAGCACCTGAAAGGCAGATGTGCCCCGCTGTTTAAGAGACCTTCTCCCTACACAGGCTACCATCGAGCCAGTAAAAAGGATGAGTGTGTCACAACATTTCTCCTTTGCATGTTGAGGTTATCAGTAGTGACCCTCCAGCTGATTATTTCAGGATCATCATTTTCAGTGCGTAATAGTGTAATACACAATAGCTGCTGCTCCTGAAGGTAAGGAGAAGTCTACTCCAAGCTATCAAAATAGAGCAAAGCACAGAGAGCATGCAAAGAGGCAAGAATCAACACACACCAAAATAGACTGCTATGCAGCACAACTATCCAGTACCTTCACTGCTTTTAAGAGAAGCCCTTAGACGGGCTTTCGTATCTTGGAACTAGCAACTTATTCACAAATAAAACCTGAAAATGGTGAAAAGTCTTTTCCTATGCATCCAACTTGGGATTTAAAAGAAAAAAGCTAACCCAATTCAATTTAATTACGCAAGGTAAAATACTTTGCTTCTGTACAAGCTCATTTGCTGCACACAGGACAGTCTCTGAAAACCTCACTCCTTGGTTCATTTTCAGCCAGGTGATCTAGATTCCAAAGTCTCAGTCTTTTTAGCTGCCTCAACAGGCTTGAAAACCTTTTAGTGATTATAATCTTCATTTAAACATTTCTGTCCTGTAACATTAATGCTGCAGCAGAAGTTTCATCTTTTATCATTTTATAATTCCAGTGATCTGCTGAATTGTTGTGAATTGAAAACCTCTTGCTGGGGAGTTAAAAATTTTAAAATGTGCAGGTTTTTTGTACACAAGAACAATTTTATTTAAGATAAGCCACTGCATAGCAAATTGTGTTGTGCAATTCGTTAAGGTTTTCTCTAGGAATGCTGGATCACTACTCTGAAATTTGCAGGAAAGGACCTATTTTTATTGTCTTTTTAAATTGATGGTTGTACCAAGATCCTTTAGTGGGAACTTTGCATAAATAGAAGCTATTAGTAGAATAATAAAAGTAGTCAATAGTTTATAGAATCATAGTACTATTTAGTTTCAAAAAGACCTCTCAGATCATGGAATCCAACTATTAACTCAGCACTGCCAAGTCCACCACTAAACCATGTCCCTAACTAGCTTAGAAAAACACTCTGAGCAAGCACTGATAAGCACTTAAGTAATTAATGTAACTGTTATTCTTTCCCAGGGAAATTGGTTTTTTATAAAAACTCCTAAACCCTTCCTTACAACGACTCTCCGGTGTCAGCTTTCACCTTACATCAGTAAGTAGCAGTAATACCAATTTTCAATAAAAACAGAAATGTGGGCATGAAACAAAACCAGTAAGTTTTTCCTAGTCTTTTACTTTCAGAACCACGTGCTGAAGAAGTTAAATTAAAAACATAAAACAAGACTATCTCATTGGCCGTAAAAACTCGTGTTATTCGACGCTCTGCCCGATCTCTGAACGAGAGGAAGCATCTCCCAGCAGAGCAGCGGAGTTTCTACCTGCAGCAACACAGCACAGCTGCCCCTCTGCTCTTCTCCGGGTGCTCCGGGACACCTCACCCGTACGGCGGAAAAGCCAGATGACGGCGAATCCGCCTCTGGAGCTCTCCGTGTCACCAGGAGCGAGGCTCCACACGCGAAGCCCGGCGGTGTCTCCCGCGCCGGCCGCGCTCCTGCCCCGGCCCCGCACCAGCCTTTGTGTGCCGGCCTGCCCGCACCTCCCCGCAGGATCGCTGCCACAAAGGGAGCCACGAACCCACGCGCTGTGCCCGCGGCCGAGCGCTCCCCTCCCGCGCAGCACCCTCACCTTTCAGGCAGAACATCGTGCGGGCCGGCGGGCAGCGGCGGGGCGGGGCCCGGCCTCCCTCTGTCCCTCCTTCCTTCTCTCCCTCCGCCCGCAGCGCCCGGCCCGCGGGGAGAGAAAGGCGGGCGAGCGAGCGCGGGCACGCGAGCGCGGGCACTGCCGGGCCAGCTCCTGGGCAGGGTCAGTCCGGGTCATCTCTCAGCATTTGTCACTGCCCTCCTGCAGCTCGTGGGCATCCTGGCGGCAGCGCTAGGGAAGGAAGTCACCGTGATCCAGCCCGCCTGTTCCTTACAAATTACTGACTCGGCTCTTTGCGGTCCTCCCCCCGCGTCTGGTCTCTGTCCAGAAAGTGCTCTGAGCAGTTTTCTACTTCTTCTATAAATATAGGGTTTGTTCATAGCCCAAAATCTTCTAAGTGTGTCTGAACAGTCAAGCTAGAGAAAATGTTTATTTTAGTAATACTGTATATGCCTGTGTGCTTTAAGACTGCTGGTGGATGGATGCCCCATTTCTGGAAGTGTTCAAAGGCAAGGCTGGATGGGGCTTTGAGCAACCTGGTCTACTGGAAGGTGTTCCTGGCCGGAGCAGAGGGCTTGGAACTACATGGTCTCTAAGGTCCCTTCAGCACAAGCCATTCTATGATTCCTTTGCTCAGCGCCAGAGATGTTTTGGCTAAAAAGATTTCTTACATTATTCCCTGTTTCTGCAGAAGAGACATTCTGTAATAGAAGGACACAACCTCGTAAGCATTTTATTTTATAAAGGTCATAAAGAACTGCCGCCAGCACTGTGCTTAGCCATGGTATTTGGGTCTAAATTAAGCTGTTGACTAACTTTTACAGGGCTTGGCCTTGTACAGCAAAGAAATACAAGAACCAGGGAAGAAGGTAAGGGTCAGGGTAGCCTATCTTGCTGAACAAGCAAGAATTGCAACTGTCTCCAGAAGCACAAGTCCTAAAATCCTCCATGTAAAGCCAAATGAAAATAAAGGACACATGCAAACGCATGTTATCTTTAGGTGGAGCTCCAGAAAAAAAGCCTGGGCCAGACACCTTGAAAACAGCAATTCAGATCCCAGATGAAGCAGTGTTAATGAGATGCTGACTACCATTAGCTGGGCTTCAATATTAAAGAATAACATTTCAAGTACCTGTGCTCATGTGCGAAAAGTTACTTCGCTTCAGAGTGGATTATGAGTAGGCTGTGGTGGCAGAAAATGGGGACATTACATTGGAATAACTCGAAATCAAAAAAGAGTATTAATATAGCTTAGCCTGCCTTTTCTCTTTCAAATCCTGCTAGAAAGGGTATGGACTAATGTCAAGATTTCCTTATGTTCTGAGAAGCTAGGGGCCCTTAATTCCATCTTCTGGTGCTCCAGGCGTGCACGTGCTCTTTCCTATCCTAACTTTTCAGAGGGCTCTGGGAATAAGCAGTTTATGGAGGCAAAATAAACAAAAACATATTGTAACTGGAGGAAGGTTACTTGGATACCAGGGGGATTTTAAGGTCCAATCCTGTTAAATCTACTCATTAATTACCTGGAAGGGGAAGTAAGAAGCGCATCAGTGATAATCACCGGGGACTGAAAGCAGCTGCCAACACTCCACTGGGGACTAAGAAAGGACACAGGGAAATCACAAACACAAGCAGAAAATACCAAAAATACAAAAAGGAATATATTTAATTAAAAAAAAAAACACACACAGACACAAAAAAACCCCCCAGCATTTTGTTCTGCACATGGGCAATGAGGAAAACTGTGTCAATAAAACAAGGAACAGGAAGCCAGCTGCAGAACAATAATAGTGTCTGAGAAATTAGACACAGCTTAGAGACAATTGCTGAGAAGTCAAATTTGCTCTGGGCCATAACACCAGTGCCACATACTCCTCTGAGAAGGTTTGGGCCCTTGGGGAAGTGTATCTTCCTCAAGGGATACACTCTGTTCTGTTCACCAGCTTCCCCTCCCACCCTTACCAGGAGTAGAGCAAGAAGTGTGAAAGGGATCCCCACTTTCCTGATGTCCACTGGGAAAAAGGGAATGCTTAAAACAGAAGTGAAATAAAAATTCACATATTTTGGAAGAGGACAGAATTATCAACCCCCCCAGACAGCCTAAAGCAATTCAGCATCTATTTTATTTAGTGTGTCAGGACTCTATGAGTGATCCAAGGTCATGTGCAGCTTTACAGCAGCAAAACCAAGGAGGCCTGATATCACCCTGACTGCCTAAAAGGTAGTGGACCTTGCCATCTAGGAAGCTGCCAGGTCCTTGCCCCAGCTCTTCTCTTGCCTAGCCATTTGCAGTATGAAATCAAAATCCCATCAGGGAACCAGTTCTCCTACACCCTGCATCTCATTTTGCACTCTGTGACTCTAGGGAACCAAATTTCCCCATCATACCTGGGTGAACTCTATGGAAATAACATGGAAATATCTTCCAATATCCATGTTACAAAGTGTGCTGACTCTGCAAAGCATTACATGTTGTGCTGGATACCAGGAGACAGCTACAAAAGTGAAAGAACATAACCCATCACATCTATCCCATGACAGGAGAAGCACCTCTCCCAGCTGCCATAATGCCATCTGCCATTGCCACCTCTCAGGGGGGCACTGCTCCCACCAAATGGATGCTAAATAGACAGGCTCCATAGAGGAGACCACATCTGACATTGAGAACTGTGCATATATATCTACGTTTAATAGGTAATGGTCATGATTTTTTAGATAGAAATGTTTTAACCACATGAAGTCAGGAATTTTGAAACACCAAATCACATCCTTCATCCACTCCCTTACCCTCAACTCACTGAAATGTCTATCAGCTCTCTGAGCACAACTAGAAGAAAAGCTACAGTGTCATTTTTCCCTTGGTGAAATGCAACATTGCTAGTGGCATTTCTCTTAGCTGCCCTAATTTGAAAATTCAACATGATGGGAGGGATATAAATTCAAGAAAAATATCTACATACTTGCATCACATTTTGGATACTAAAGACGGTACCATTAAAATGAGCATGAAAGAAAATCCAGCTCATATCTGCGCAACTCACAGAGAAAAATGAAGAGGGTTTAGGCATTCTGTCCCACTTCATGTGTTGCTGCAGATCAAGGTGCATCCCAATTTGACTGCCAGCTAGCAGGGCTGTTAGGATGTCTAATTAAACCCTGTTTCCTTTTAGAACGAAAACAATCCTTGGAGATGTCAATTTCTGATAGCCTGGATGGGTGCCAACTATAATTTTTCTAAAGCCTGAATTCTTCTTACATGTTTGTCTTTCACGCTGCACGTAACACAAAATCAAAAGCAACAGAACAAAACAAAAACCCCAAACAAACAAACAAACAAACAAACAAAAAACCCACCCTGAAAAGCTATCCAAAGAAAACAACTGGAGTAAAAATAAAGTTTTCAGTTTGAGGGTTGACACAAACCACACTCTCTAGTCTGCAGGCAGCTCAAGCACTAAGGAAAGCCAGACCCAGAACCTACCAAGCCCTGTGCTCCCACTAGTGATAAGAGTTGGGAGATAAAGAGAGGTTAGGTCAGCCCCAGCATATCTTTATAGAGTCAGCACTGACTCGGAAACCAAGCACTGGAAAAAAAGATATTAACCATTATTTTGATAAGTAAAACCAAATACTCTTACAACTCTGAAGCAAAAGAATAATATTTTGCCATTATCTCTTGCAGTTGATAGCACATATTATATTACCTATTCTGCTTGAGGACTGAGGGTGGAGTTTCCTCATACAATGAGGAAGGAAAGAAGTATTTCAAAAATTATTTAAGATTAAGAAAATCATTTGAGGAAAGTCATAGCAAACATAATGAAACAAGTAACTTACTCAAACAATCAGGCAGAAAGTAAGTCCTTTAAAGCAGTAACTCAAAGTAACTCAAATTGCTAAGTATTCACCATAGCAGGAGCTAAAAAGATGTATCCTGTCCTGCAAAAAGTCATGAAGGCAGGTGACTTGTGATGAATGGATCTTTCTAAAATTATCAGTAAAACAACTAGTGCAGAGCTACTCTCACACTCGAAATTTGCAGCTACAGGGCCTTGTCCCACCCTTCAAAACCGGCATGAGAAACAGAGTTTTCCAAACTGTCAAACGTAGAAGAAAAAATGGAGTTTTTCGTACCTTTAAGGAGCAGGAATGAACAGAACCAATAGAAACATTTTGGGGAAAAAAATGTATGCCCATAATTAGAACAACTTTCTTCCAATAAAACCTCTGACATTATTTGAAATTGTTCTCCTAGAGAATTAAATCTAAAACAATGATCTTTTACTTGAAGGAGCAACACAGTTCCACTCTGACTCTATGTAAACTCAGGAGCCAAAGAAAAATCCTTTATCTATGTGTCTTTTTTCCATCAAAAGATGATTTTCACTGAAAAACCTTTATTTTTATTCCTACCCTAGCTACAGCTATACTAGTGGCATTTTCAATTAGATACTGCAGACAGCATTTGTGAAATCCTGTTGTGGTTTCTGATTATTGCAAACAAAAAGTTCTCTGTAATAAACCCAGCAGTATTTGCAGGTGCAGACACAAAGTGCTTGGCCTTAAAATTAATAAAATAAATTGTTTTAGGAAGGGGCTGCCTTCTGCCTTAAGTGAGGAAGAAAACAAACATAATGAAGTCATGAATTAGTTTGCCTTATCTTTTGTTTGCCTTACTCTTCAGACAAAGGGCACAGAAAGGGCAAAATCTTTTAAAGAGCTGCTGTAGGTCAAGAAAGGAATCTGTAACCAACTTCTCCAAATTCATTCAGGAATTTCTTTGCCACAGAATTTGAACAAAGGAGGGCATTCCTGGTTGTTCGGGTAGGACCAGAGTGTACAGAGCCTTAACACATGACCAGAAGAACACCACTAATTATATGGAAACAGTGGCTGATGGTCCTAAATTTTAAGAGAGGCTAGAGCAGAAATTCTGAAGAAAAAGCCTGGGAAAACAACAGACAATCCTTTCAATCTGCTGCTAAAAGACCTGCTTCTCAATAATAAAAAAAAAATTCATTGTTTTGCAAGGGTTGTGTGCCAAATTAGCTTTGATTAATGGATGCAACAGTGCTTTATTGATATTGTTTACTATTAAAACAAAACAAAAATGCCCCTTGCGGGCACTTTCATTTACCCAGTCATCTGTGCATTGCTCCAGAAAATTGCCACAGGTTGGCAAGGGCTTGTTCCCTCAGATTGATGTCGTCAGTGTTTCACTAACCCTGGTAATAACAAGCCACTGGGGAATGCTCTGAGGCCACCTTTGGGTAATCAGGAATACCAAAACCACAGGCAGCATGAGGAACACATGAATTCCCCCACTATCATCCTGGCATCCAAAGACAGCTGCACTGTCCTACAAGGATGAGGAGAAAAGAACAGGTTGTTTCCTGAAATACGCACAATTACAGCACGCTATAACCAAACAGAGCAATAGTTCTTTATTAAAAAAAAAAAAAAATCAAAGCCAAACCAACAAAAAAAAAAAAAAAAAAAAAAAGAGCCAGACCAACACAAAGCAGCAAAAAGAAAAATCAGTTTCTCTTCTGCCCTAAGATGTATGACTGTGCAGAAGCACCACCCGTAATACTTGGGGAGGTGTCTTCATTCACACCATCACAATGCTTCCCTAACAAGAAACAGTTCACTGAAAAATTAGGGCAAAACCAGCAGCACTTTAGGCAGTTCTCTTGTGATTTGAAGCTATGGGCTAAAATACACTCAAGTCCTTGACAAAGAATTACAAGAATTGGCACTTTAACATAAGCTGTCCTTGGGGCAGCAAATTGAGCCAGTATCCTTATCAGTAAGCGTGCTAGGGCAGCGTGACACAGCCATTTGTAGGTTGTTTCAGCTTCACATGAGTAGTGCAATGGGAACTATTTCTGCATTCCCACCTGTTCTCATTCCTTCCTTGCTACAAGCCTGAAACAGCCCCGAGGTGTTTCCTGCCATTGCCCCTGGGGCAGGAGCACAGCTGCTTCTCCCCGGAGATCCCGGCGTGTGAGAAGCGTCAGCACAGAGCAGCCAGAACAGAATGGGTTATTCCTTATTTGACCTGATTAAGTTAATAGATTTGCTGCCTTGCTCACAGTCCCAGCTGAATGACAATCTGACAGAGACCGTGGAAGAGCTGCAGCCCCCTTGCTATTGACAGCTCCACTGTCAGAGCCAGCCAGCACCCTGGTGGGAAAGGAGCTGTGGGGCTGAGAGCAGGGCATCTTCTCCCTTTGCAAAACCAGGTCAAGCTGGTTACAAGTCAAACAAAGAATATAATACTTGATTCTGACACTGCATGTCACAATACCTCATTTCATCCTGAAATGGAAATGCTGTATTTACCATATATGGCATTACATGCATTACTCAAGGTTAATAAAATTGAGTTAGTAACTCCTGGATGAGACTTTCCATGTAAGTGTACAGTAGGCTATAATCAGTCACCCTTACTCATCACCTCTTTGGCAGTCCGGATTACAAGGGAGAAAAAGATACAAAGGACTCCATGGAAATTACAATCAAGTACAAACAAATTTCAGTTTCTAAAAGGCAACAGCCTCCACTATTCATTAGTTTCTGTCCCTATTTCAGACATTAAAATTAGACATGGATGACAGAATCAAAATTAAGAGCCTGTTTCTTCCAAAAGTCCCTCTTTAATTAATGTAGTCATTAGCAAGGTACCTGCAAGAGTGTGATTCAGAGTATTAAGCCTAATACATAAACTGGGAGCATCCCCACTGCATTAGGGAGCAAACAACTGCATATGCATATGCAAAACATAGCCATGGGGAAGAAAAAAAATAAAATTCAGACATGCAAACAAGCAAAAGGAAAGAGAGGCAGCAAGTGACAGGAGCAGGTCTGATGGGATGTGGCTGATGGGGACATGCTGCACGAACCCAGGCACAGAGTGCATGCAGGGCAGGTGCCCCTCCAAAGCAGTCAGGAGGCAAAGCTGTGCCTCACTTCAAGAACTGCTCCTATCACACCCGACCTGCTAACTGGCAAGCACAGCTTCCTGTACCATGATACATGGACATGGCGCCCAGTAGAAGCAAGAAGTGAGAAGAGGTATGGACAGAAACCTCCCCTAAACCCTCCAATATCCACAATATACACTGGTGCACTGTTACTATGGACCTGTGTTACCCTGGAGAAAGTGTGACCAGGGCTAACTTCTATTTAACATCCCCACGTGCTACTCTCAAGCAAAAGGCAGCCCTGTCACTCCTTCTGCTTAGGTGTTTGATCTGACAACTTCTGAGCACCTTTATATGAAAACATTCCACGGTGCTTCTCAGATCTCTTATTTTGGAGTGAATGGGTAAGTGATTCACCAGTTGCAAAGCACCTAAGTCACAGCCCATAACTGCCTTCCAAACACTGCAAGTTTACCAGGACTCAATGGCCAGGGAATCCACCTGCTTCAGGGAGATAAAGTGCCAGGCAGAAGCTACCATGCCATATGTAAGGGAAGTTCTAGAAGGAGCAGAGGGTGTACATATTAATTACCTTTCCTTGGGATGGAAAATGTGCCCTTCTCTGAAGTGTCCAACATACACACTCACATGCTGAAAATACACCTTGCTTAGGTGTCAAAAGCACCTAGGCCTTACATTTTACCCACTTCAGCTCAGGCTTTGGAACAACAAGCTACAGATTCAAGTTATAACAGCATTTAAGCTTCAGTTCTCCAGGGGAAAAAAAAAAACAAACCAAAACAAACAAACAAAACAAAAAACCCCCAAAACAAAACAAACCCACAAAACAAAAAAAACCCCAACAGAGGTTTCCACTTACAAATGGGAGAGGCTGGTGGATAAATTATATTAATAGGCAAATATAAGCAAAAACAAACACCCAAACCAACCCCCAACAAATGAGGTGGATGGCAAACCTAGAGTTTAATTTCTTTATTTTTATTGAAGTTCTGCAGCTAAGAGACAAGAAGAAATTTTTTTTCACAGTTTAAATCACAAACTGTCAAATCCACTCTATTTAATTGTTCCAAATATTATAATAGAAGTTAAATGTGCTCTTTCAGAATTCATCAGCTTTAGTTATTTAGTCACATTCTTAACCTCAGCTTCATTTTCTTTTCATTTGTAACAGATTGGAGGAAAAACAAGAAGTTGTTATATTTGCAATGTTCTGCCAGAATGGTGAGCTATGACCATGCTGGAGATAAAGGTCCCCTCAGTTTTAGAGGACAATTCATGAAACAGTTGGCTAACAACTGCATAGAAATAGAATTTTTCATGTACTCTACTACTCAATGAGCAGTACATGGGAAAGCACATACAGCACACTGTTTCAGCTCAAAGAGTGCATCCAATCGCTGGAAAGCATCCAGTCTGCTTTATAAAATATAGCTACTTAAGAGTAAAATATGAAGGTCAGGAGGCATCAGTTTTGACCCCTATGAGGGAGAAACATTTGTCCCAATTTTTCAGCCTAAGGATCAACTGGACATTAGAGGGTACCCTGAGAACAAGGAAAAGTGTATAAAAGTATAGAGAAGTTTACGTATCATGATGCAAAACTGGAAACCTTTCAAAGCAATACACTCTCAGAAGGAAAACCACAGCACCTCGTGTGTTCCTTCATGGCTGCAAAGAAGCAAGCAAAGGAGCGCTGCACCAGCGACCCTGCTAATCCAAACAGCACAGGAACTGCAAGACAAATTTGGAACTGCAGCTTTGGAAACACAGGGGTTAGTCAGGGGCTACTCAATTTGTTTGTGTTTCCCACCACTGTGGTCCTCTACACTGCAACCAGCCAAGAGAACTCCGGCTGGAGCTACTCTGCACCTGAAATTCAAGGTGTCCAGCTGAAGGCAAGGACAGTCAGGGTCTCCCCTGGCAGCAGCACAGAGCTGCCCAGAAGGAACTGGGATCTGCCCCAGGAGTTCTCAAACACCAGGGGTTAACTTCCCACAGCAGCTCTAACACACAGATTCAGCAACACCATGCAAGCCTGTTCTTCCCTTCAGCTCTTCCATCCTAACAAAAAGCATTCCACAATCCCCTGAGAGATTAAGACTCTTCAACACAGTTAACTTACATTAGTTATGGCTCTTGGAGTAGGCAGTGAAACCAGCCACAACTCTTTATTAAAAAAATCTACTGGGAATGTCCTTTAGCACAGACTGCTGTTCTCCTGGAGAGGTACAGACATGCTGGGATAGCAGCTGGGAAAAAAGGAAGGACTGCAGCAAGTTTGTAAGATTATAGTTTTTTTTTTTTCATTTCTATTTTCACCTGGAACACTTTTGATCAGACAAAAAAATTTAGTGTTTTTTACATAAAAGATATTTGCACTTTTGAAATAGCAAAGAATTGGAATTTGGCAAGGTTTTTGTAGAATAAATAACCATGATGTCTGGATCTATGTTTTTTGATAAAGCAGAAGTAGAGGTGTGGGTTTAAACAAATGGTTCTGTGATACCAATGCAGATATTCTGTGATGCCAACATTTCTTACTTAAACTTGTTTCTGTAAGTTACAAATTTTTGCTTAGCAAACCCATTTTCAGATTCCCATCTGTGGCAATATTTGCCAGAAGACATAGGAAAGACAAAGCAAAGTTTTGATTAAATTTGCCTTTATGTATAAGCACCCAAAAGTTGGTACTTCAAGTTATAGCTAAATGCAGTTCTTGTGACTGTCCCCAGCTGTTTTACCAGTGTGAAAACTTTTGTTTACCACTGTATATCATTAAAGTTTTACAGAACACTCTGCTGTGCCATGATAAAAATATGCTAAGACAAATAGTACATACATCAGTAATTTAAGTAGTACCTCTGCTCCCAGCTGTGCTTCCATAAAAGCACAGCATTCAACAGTCCAAATACAAAAACTTGATATAAACTTGACCAATTGTTACAAATGCACAGAACTATATCTGATTTTATCTTTGCACACAGAACTACAACATGTAAAATGTAGTAGAAGAGAGAAAATAGGCTTTTGTATCAAATCCCTCATTATTTTTTCCTTTCAAACATTCAGATTTGCATATGTATGATTATGCTTACTAAATAAATGTTAATTTATTTAAAAAAAAACAAACAAAAAAACCCAAAAAATTCCCCCTAGAAAACATACAGGACAAAAATAAACAAAAACCACAACCCGAACAAAAAAAAAGAAGTCTTTCACAAAAAGGTATATAAAGCATATAGTATTTGTTTTGGACTTATTCCAGTCTCTTACACAAATGCTTTTTGAGGTTTCCATAAATGATTATTTATGGACTTGCCCAAAGCTTCAAGAATCCTTTTCACAGACACACACGCCCCAATACTACAATCCATCACATGTTATGGCTTCTACAAATGTTAACAGCTCCCTTTGGGTTTATGGGTCTTTATCTATGTATTAACTGACATAACTTTTTCTCACTTTGAACACGAGATCTTATGCAAAAACATCAGGAAAAAAAGCCCAATAAAATGATTTTACATTGGAATACCAACAAGAATTCTGGATTTGGTAATCTTGCTTATGGAAACTTAATAGTTATTGGTGCTCTTACATCTCGTTACTAAAAAAATGAGATTACTTGTCTATTCCTGAAACTCACTTGCAAACTATATTCCTGACTTTAAAACCCAGAATTTAAAAATTATTTTGACTAAAGACTGGGGTGATGCTCTGGTGCTGCAGTTAGGTGAGATCAGAATTGCCTATCTCTACCCTGAGTTTCTACAGAAAACACTGAAAATACAAGCTCCAAAAACCAAAAAGTCTTGAGTCTCAAGTCGGCCTCTGGAACATGAATAAAAACTCATATGATAGTATTAAATTTACATGATGCACGTTTAACCAACCATAGGGAGTATAAGCATAACTAAAGGGCATAATTTTTACTGACATAATAAGGCAGCATCAATACTGCTACTGTGACAACTCAGTAATTGTTCAGTTTATGGAAATCTGACCCCTTGGTAAGTGTGATGTTTTCGGACCATGGTAAGTCATTAGGAAGTTAACTGACAGCTTTGGTCAGAGTTGTCATCAGGGTGACAGGATAAAATCCATCAGACACACTGCAAGGACACAAAAAGCTCAGCCAACAAGGAGTTATTCATGAATTTGAATTACTTTTAGCATTAAAACAAATTCTCACATTTAGACTGGTTTTGCGAGGAAAAAAATGGGCATTTCACATGCTTCGGTATTAAAGACTGAGACTTGGCCAGCAAACAGGAGAAATGCAGTGGCTGCCACCTTCCAAACTGGGTTTGATCAGTCATTAAAACACAGCAGTTACCTGAGAAACAAGGTTTCTCTAATGATTCTAAATAAGTTTTCCAGGTAATATAACCTGCAGTAAAAAGCAGCCAGGACTTTTAACTTCCTTGATGCAGAAAGACTGGAAAGCAACCAAGTGAAATGGAGGGAGTAGGCAAAACATCAGAGCAATAAACAGGGGACAGGAGCTGGAGGAGAGCTTGGAAAACCTCATTGTGTAAGAGCTGCTTCTGATGCATTGCCACCTGTGGCCAGACCTGACTGCTAGTTGTGCTTCTCCAGCACCTGGCTCGGTTAAGATGTTCTGATGCTGCCATGTAACTCATTTCCTTTTCGAAAAAATGAAGTAAATATGGTGAAACCTGTGCCGTGAACTAACTCATGTGTTATCTCTATTCAAAGTTACTTGCTATGTCGTACTTGTGATAAACAGCACAGGCACACATGAACCACCATCCCATTCTTCCACCCATCAGAAACCCTTTGCAACACAACTGAGCACTTTCATTTCAAAGAATACTCCTCTCAATCTTTTTCCAATAAAGTGTTTTTTAAAGGAAAAAAAAAAGCTCTGAGCTTCAGCCTGAAAATACATGCTACCCCAGTAAGTAAAACATCTGAACTAAAAAGTCTGATTAAAGAAGAAATGTTAGAGTTACAGTGTGCCCTCATTTCAAAGGGCCTCCAGCTGACTGGGAATGAAGAGGGCAGAGCAAGAAATGCTTTAAAAAACAAACCTTTATTTTACCGTCAATTTTTACCATCTCTTCTACTAAGAGCTTTATTAAATGTGAGGTCTGATTGGTGCTGCCAGCTTCAAAACACTCTGCACTGCTGTGTACATTTTTAAAAGAAGAAAGAAGCAGCAGCCCCTGGCTGCCACATAGGCAGGGATCAGCCACCAGGACATCGGGGTGTGCCCCAGGTTCGCAGTTAGTGAAATGTTTACTTTTGGTCTCCTTGCTCATTTCAAACTGGCAAATCCAACCAATCTCTGTGCTCGCTACTGTGTGCAAGCTCCGGTTTGCAGCCAAGGCAGATTAGCCACTTTGCTGGTGAAATACCACGCAACACATGCTGCCTTGTGCCTGTCACCCCGCAGCCTCGTGGGAATGCAATCTGAGCCTGGAAGGGCAATAGAGCGGCAAAAGAAGAGGTTTAAGAGGACAGGAAGAGAAACAGCTCAGAAAGAACAACAATTCCTTCATTTCCAGCTTCTGTTATTAACACTCCTGCCTCTGCACGTACAGTTAGGAGAAGGAGAGCCTGTGATTTGTCACACTTACTTTTTTTTACCAATTTACCTAAGCAATAACTGGAGGGAAAACTATTCTGATAGCTGAAAAACTATTAAAATTTCATCTAGCTTAAAATAGTCTCGTTTTCTATATAACACTTGCTATGTCTGCTGTGCCTCTCATTTCTTTCTAGTTTGTGTTAACTTAGTGATGTGGTTAATTTGAGCACCAAAGACAATACTGTTTTGAGCCCTCAGTTTTACAAAGTCTGGCAAGCAGTAATGCGACAGAGCAGTGGAGCAAATTAATTCGAGAACACAAGTGGCCATTTATCACACACGGTTTTGCCTCTGAACACAAATCTAAGATGACAACTCTGCCAGGTATGGATTCTCAAACTCTTCCAACACCATGCAAGCCTGACTCACAGCCCACGGTAAAAGACTTGTAGCTGTGACAAGTTTTTCCTGCCCAAATATATAACCCCACACTCCCTTCAGCCCTAGCAATCCCTGTCAGTCTGGCAGAGGATCCTGGTCAGACAGAAATGCACAGTTAGATTTATGATCCAGGCAGATTTTACAAGTTGAGTCAAATTGTTCCCTTCAAAGAGGAAATAAGCCATGCATAATCTACACCTCCCCACACCTTCCCTTCAAAAATTACATACTGTCATCTCCTCTATAGGCAGGCAGGGAGGCTTTCATAGCCTGCTGCCCAATCACAGGAGGAATTCTGCCCTCCCCCTCCAGCCTGTACAATGGGCTCTTTATGTAAATCACTCAGAAAAATTAATACACCATTAATCCATCAGTAAAGCTTCCTTTCCCATCTCTGCCCTGTGGCGTGAGCACAGGCTAAGGAAGGCAGCAGGAGAAGCTTTATGGAAGTTACATAGAATCCAGCAGCAGGGCTCAGTGGTTTTTCTGATCCGTCCAAGATCCCATCCCACAGGCGTTAGAAGCTAATCTGGCTGTATAATATCAATATACCAGCAGTCAAAAGTAAAAATTACTGGTTGCAAATACAAACTCCCTTTTTAGAAGTTTTTCAGCAGTGAAGTAGGTTAAAAAAAATCTTCAAAGCACAGATTAAAGTTGTGTCCTAGCGTGCTGGGAGCAAAGCACAAGTATATACATCCTGTGTTAGTGTTCCTGCATACAAACCTTTTGCTAAAGCCACAATCTGTTCTGACACGGAAGTGAAATTCTGATCAAATAGCTATTAACTGCTCCCAGAAATGAAAAGAAATAAAAGGCCTTTTGAAGATCAAATGCCCTTAGAGAGTCTGCCTACTCTTACAAAAGTGACCTTACAGCACAACTGAGTCAACCTTACACTTTCTATTAACAAACTACTGCTCTGGCAGCACTAGAGAAATTACAATCAAATCACACACTTTACTGAGTATTTTTAACCTTGCATGCACACACACACCACTGCCCGCCAGCCAGCTACTGGTAACTGTAGCTCACCAACTCACACGAGCAACTTCTGAAATTTGTTTTGATGTATGGCAAATACGAGGTAATTGGTTATTCAGTGACCTGACAAACTTCATTCAGAAACAGAACACAAAAAATAAAAGTACTTTTTAGAAGTCTCATATGAAATATACGCCAGGTCTGAACATTTCAAGGGTTCAGCCAGAGCTGCTTATCGTGTATCCTGGATGTCCCTCCTCTCTATGGAGCAGTTCCCATCACTTTCTCATCATCTATTTTATTTTGCATCTGGGACCTCTTCTCAGTCTGCCCTCATAAAATAAAATACACTTAAATTTTTCCCAGCAGGACCATGAGGCAGTCATCCAAGAAAAGCCACCCAGTCATTCAGAAGTGGAGTCTTAAATGGCTTTTGGCTCCACATTTTGAAGAGACTTTATTGTAGCACCTGCCCAAAGACTTTGGCTACAAGAAGCATAAACAAAACTTACCTATATCCTACACAATCAGTACCCAGATGGGAAATTAAAGGTATTTCCTATCAATTACTATAAGCAATTCACAGTTTTAACCCCCCAAAAAACTTGGCAAGGCAGTGCTGCACCTCGGCTTTTGTGCTGCCTTCCTCCTCCTCCTCCTCCTCCCCCACCTGCGGCTCCTGGCCCCTGGTGGGACCCGAGCAGCTGGAGAGAGCGTATGGAGCAGGGCTGACACTTCAGCAGCAATCGCAAGGCTTAAAGAGAAAGCAAGTCACCTTTCCTCTGCCGGCTCCGGTAGGTCCAGGTCTCGTCATCCTCGTCTACCTGCTGCACGCACATGGAGGAGAGTTCCCCATCGCTGCGGAACAATCTCTTTGTCTGCCTTGACAAGGACGAGAAATTTATCCAGCTGACAGCACGCGAGAGGGAGCCTGGGTTTTGTTTGAGTTTGAAAGATCTCGAAACACACTCCTTTTTCATTTTCTTTCAAGCCAGCCACTGGCGCCGGTTCCAAAGAGACCTCTCTGAAGCTGTTCGTGTCCCCTTTCTCAGCGGTTTTCGCGGGAGGCTGAACAAACTCAATCCGACTTCAGCCCAGGTTTCTTCTCGCTGCCTTTAACCCAGCACCAGTATGGAGGTAGGTGGCGGTGCCAGCGCAGCTCCCCTGAAGCTGTTTGGATACAGCACTCAGGAAGCTGCCAAAGAAAACAAAGGGGAGAAAAGCAGCAGAAAGTGGCACCTTGCAGCAGCTCAGCGGAGCATGTAAGGGCTGAGCAGAGGATTGCACTGAGGCAAGTGTTTTCCCCATTCTCCACTCAACGGCGAAAGCTGTAGCTCCACTCTTCTCCCTGGCATCGCTGCCCCGGAGCGTGCAGGCAAGGCAGCCCTCTCTTCTGGCTCATCACAAACAGCCCACGAGCAGGGAAGGGCGGGCAGGGATCACCCCCGGGCATGGCACAGCTCACGGGGGACAGTAAAGCGACTCCGCTTCTGCCTCCTCATTCCGGCTTCCCTGCTCTCCTTTAGAGAAAAGCCTGGTGAAGGAGCTCCAGGAAGGCTCTTCTAACAATAAAACCGACTGCGTGGCTATCGCTTAGGATTAGAGTGAAATATGATAGGCTCGCTCTCCTAAAAGCAAAACTCCTCCTTTCCTCAGCCAGCTCAGTGGCAGCACAAAACTTCTGAACTCTGTGTGCAAAAATAGGAAAGCACTTGCGCACCTCTGTGGACTTGGAGAGGGGGAAAATAAAATCCTGGAGCTTTTCCACACCAAAAGCATCCTGAATAACGTGCTGAAAACGTTAGTGCCCCAGCAACTGGTGGTACATTTGAAAAGAAACAAAATAAAAGTGCACAGACATAAACAAAATCTGAGCAGTTACTTAGTGATCAGGCTGTCACTGGGGTCACTACAGCTCATAAAACAGGTTTCACTCCCAGCTGTTACATTCTGCTGCCTTCTCTTTAAACTAGCAGGTAGGAACAGCACTCCACAGTGTGAAAGTTTTTAGAAGTCAGGCACTACTGAAAGCTGCAGTGCTTGCCCTGCATGCCAACGCTGCTCCCAGAAGGGAATAAGCCTGCAAGATGGAGATGCGAAGGGAGCATTTTAAAGCAGACAGGAGTTAGTTATACCAAGGCACCCCAATACCCATGGGTTTTGCTAGAATTGGTCACCAAGATAAAAGCTGACAAAAAAGCCCCACAAGCTTCTATCTTGCAGCAAAAAAAAAAAAAATACACTTGAATGTGGGAGATAGCCAGTAAGATCGGCTCGGCGAATCCTCAAGGAGATGGTGGTAGCGAGGGATCGGGGGAGTCGGGGGGGGGAGAAAAAGAACACAAAAACATACCCTTTATCTGAAGAACAAACATTAATGTCTTAACATCCTAACGGCTGCAGATGATGTTATCAAAAGGACAAGGATCAAAAGAAAACAAGGGTGCAGTGTTCCGGCTCCCAAGCTGCCACTCAGATTTACACTATTGCAGAACACGCCCCAGCCCCTTGGCAGATGCTACCGCAGCCCTCTGGATTCTGCTGCACAGCCTCTTCAAAACCATTAAAAACAAAGGCTCTGGCTTTTTCTGAAACTTATGGCTCTCTGACTCATAATAAGAGGATAAGGTTTAACCCACTGACTGGGAGGCAAAAAGCTAAGTACTGTATCAGATTACCCTATGAATCAACCAGGCACACCAAAGTGACCTTTGGCTCCCTCTAACACAGCACAATGAGTTGGCCAACTGTCTTCTGTAAATAATTTAATAGGCTGCTTTTAAACTGACCTCACTCCAACGAGGTAATGCATATGTACATACACAGGTCTCCCACCACTTCCCAAAGTCAGTGGTGCTGTAGGGGTTGTGGAGGGAGGGGGCTGCATGCTGAGTGTGTGCTAAGTGAGTGTGAGTGGGAGCTAACACACTGCTAACACTCACTTTTCTCACTGTGTCGTCAACTCCTTCTACTTTGGGGGTTTTTTTCTTTATTAACAGACACCACTCCCCATCCGTGATGAGACAAGAGACCTGTATAGGGTTGGGAAGTTTCCTTTGTTTTTCTTCCTTTTGCTTATAAGAAGACTTGAGAATGTGGAGTGAGATACCCCTAGAGACCCAAGCCCTGAAATTTCCATTTTGGAGCAGCTCATGTGCAAATAGGCAGGATTTAATGTAAAAATCAAATAATAAAAGACCATGCTTAAAGTCAGCTTAATTCCTTTGACAAAGAGCAAACATTTGGAATTGCCAGTACTGAGAAGTACAGAGAACTGTAAACTACCACAGCTATTACTGGCTAAATTATACAGAGCCAGATGTATAAAAACCCTGGTAGGAACTGAAGAATCACAGTCATCTCCTCTCCACTGTACTAGTTAGAAACAGAAGATCAGAGGAACCAACACGAAGGAAACCCTTTCAGGTTAACCCAAAATGCCAGGGTAAATCCCAGAGGCCTGCCCAGAATTGCCCAGGCAGCAATTTAATTTCAGGAATTTTCCTGACCTGTCTGTACCTCTGCCTTTTTAACATGGCGCTGAGTCACAACTTGGTGATGCAAGGGCAAAAGCACCGTGACTGACCATAACGTTTCCATTGTTACTGTAAACAGAGTAGTGCAATGCTTTGCTCAGTTTGGTATCATTCGATTTCATTAAAGAAAAAGATCCATTGCTATACACTTCAACACTGCTACCATCACAGATTGCTTCTTATTTCTAGGTGACAAGCTTACTATCAGCATACATCCTTACACATGTGGATCAAAAATAAATTTCCCAAGATCAAGAGAAAACAGCAATTACCATTTGAAAAACAATACATGTTGAGTAACTGTTGCAAGTTAATCCATTCTTTAATCACTAGCCAAATACAAGGCCAAGGAGTTGGAAATTTTAGAATCTGAAACACTGTAGAGACAGGCTTAAATTTAATTATGTAAAACACTTTACAAAGCCATATAAAAGAAACAGGATACTCTTCCAATAAGCTACGCTAGTTTTCCAACCTATTTTCTCCCTTATCAAGACAAGTACATAGGCTTCATATTTTCCAGGTTATGTACGTAAAGATTAAGGCATCATTTTTGCTACTTTTTTAAATACAAATCCATCTCAGTAAAAAACATGAAGGAATCACAGAAGAAGAAACACAGGGCTTGAAGTAGAAAGCTAAACTGGTTCCATCCCCTGCCTTTATTTATCTATTTTTAGAGGTGAACGAGACCAAATAAGCATAGTCACACATACCATCAGGATTTTTACCATGTATCACAATGTGATCGTTTAAGAATTCTCTAAAAGTTGTTAAGCAAACACACGTTCATGGTTCACAGCCACTATGTTCTCCTAAGGTCAGAAAAAACAGCCAAAAAAAAAGTTTCAGAAAAGGTTTTGGGTCAGTGTAAAAAATCAACAAAGCAAAAAGACTAAAACCCCAAAACGCCACAGACATGCTCTGGTTTTGGCTTTTGGCACAATCCACATGTGAATTTAATTCCTACATTTCCTAGTCTATCATTTCTCATGAGTCAACAAGACAGTAACATGGGTGATTCACAATTACAGCTTGCTGGGATAGCTCCAACATGCTCCAACAGCTGAGAGGACACCTCTCTCTCAGGCTTTCTGGGTGTTTTCCTTCAGGTGGTAACAACTCATCAGCCAGTCATAAAGGCATTTGGACTAAGCACCCACAAAAGCCCATTGAAAACACCTTCCCTGCAGTCTCATCCCATCCTTACAAAGCACTTGCTGCAGCCTGAGAACCCCTCCATCCCAGAAACTGCCCCAATGCCACCAGATCAGCTACATACTGTCACCTCCCCAGTACACTCATCCTCTCCAGGCGGATGTGTGGGAATTTCAGTCTGTTTTGAAACCTTGTCAATCTGATCTCCACTGGAGGTCTTTATCTACACCGTGCCTGTTCTTTTAAAGATACCCTATGAAATGCTGGCATAGCAAACCCACAAAGTAACCCATATTCCTGCATGATTATTTACAGCAAAGCAGCCACAGAGAGCATTTTGGTATAAAAGGGCCTCAAACTTCCAGTTAAGGTTGTGTCCTTTTTATGTGCAGGGCACATAAATGAGAAACTCTTTCCCTCCCAGTGTGAATGGATCGGCGAGGGAAAAAGAATAGTAAAGAAATAAAGGAAGAAAAATGAAGTTACTTGCCCAAGATCACAGAAAGGATAAGCAGCAAAGCTAAGAAAAGAAATTAGGTCTCCTGGCTACCAGCCTTGCGACCTACTTAAGTAGGCCCTGTCTCACACAAAAGCAATGCCTATTAATTGTTTCTATCACAACCCTTACAGAGCCTTTGAATGCCCTAATTACAAAGAAAAATTTCCTTTCTGTTTTTTCCATTTTGGTTTTGTTTTTTTTTTTAATTCAATTTAAAAATACACCATACCAAAACTAAAGGAGGAGGAAGTTTTATACTGTAGGATTGCTTCCAAGCAGCCCATCCACATTTCCAAATTTATTAGGTCCACAAGGAAAAAAAAAAAAATCAGACTGCAGACAACTATTTTATCCTACAGAGGATAAAGCAGTTTTTGGACAGGTCTGTATGATGCACCTGCCACCAGTCTCTCTTCCTCCTTTCAGTTTCTGTGTCCCAGAAGGATTCACTGCATCAGAGCAATGTTTTCTCTGATTCAACAGCTGCACTTGCTTTGATAGGGAAATTCTGTAAAAACAGGGGTACAGTTTCTATAAAGTGCTAGGCTAACCTGGAGCTAGTTCTTCCCTCCACAGCAGCTGTATGTAGGGATAATGAAGGCTCTTACTGAGAGAGAGATATCGAGCAAGGAACATGAGCGGTACAAGCTGGTTGTTACCCAAAAAGATATTTGTAAGAGGGGCAAAACCAATGCCAGCATTGCCCAGAAAAAAATACTGCTTTTCTCTTAAATACTTTGATGCCAAAAGAGCAGGCAAGTTAACTGCACGTAGAGACGCTCACCTGCTTCAACTGCATACAAATGCATTCACAAACTTTTGGCTCTCTTCATCAGTGTAATTCCAGAACTGATGCAAACCTCAAATTTCATAGAAAATGTGCTGGCAAGTGTGCAAGGAGTAGCACTCCATGTTCTCAGGATGGCAGGAGCAGTTTCAAGTACTGAGCTTTGCCAGGTAAGAGTGTGATTGATACCCTTAAGGCATTTAAAAGACCTGTAGGTGTGACACCTGGGGACATGGTTCAGCAGTGGACACGGCAGTGCTGGGCTAACAGTTGAACTCAATGACCTTAGAGCTCTTTCCAAGTGAAATGATTCTATGATATTATGAGGGATGCAGGAGGAAAGGGCTTAACCTGCGCTAAGTTTCAGCCTTGCCTACACACAGACGAGCTTTTCCTGCGTGAGGTTTGATGCTGTCGTGCTACGTACGGGGACGAGTAACAGGGCTTTGGTGACTTCGGGCAATGTACAGATATTTGGGTAGCTCACGGGCAGCCCTCCCGACCAGCAGCGCAGCGCAGGGCAGCGCCGGACCGGGACCGAGCCCGGCCGGGAGGTGGCAGCAGGGATGTCCACAAGGACCAGCCGGGACACCTCAGCAGGGACAAGTTACGGTGACACACGGCAGCGACTTATCGTGCGACAGTTTGCCTGGAGTAAGCTGTTATTATCTCAGCTTGAAACGTAATTAACAATTTTAGTGGTTTTTCATTGGGGCATGACAACTCACTAATTAAGACAGCTCTGCTAAAAGCTCCCACTAACTGTAGTCACCGCCTTGATCCCTACACACGTTCTCCTAGGTTGTGGGGTTCTTGCTTTCATGACACAAAATGCTTTTTAAAATCCCCTAACCATAGGGTCACCTCCTTTCCACAGCTGAGCCTTCGGCCAGGGAAAAACTGGAAAAACACACTGCTTACGAGTGTTAGCCAACATATCCCAAGTGCTGATAGACAAGGAAGATTAACTATCTAAGTATGGAACTTCTGCGGACAGAGTAAGTTTTCTGTCTGAAGATTGTGGGGTTTTTTCCCCCCAGGCACTCATCTGTTCTCTGAATCACCAGAAGTTATCAACAGCAGTTCTGATCAACACGGGAAGTCGCTTACAGAGTCTGGGAGGGAAACCGGAGAGGTTTTCCAGCAGCACTCAGCACCTCGGCACTCCTCTGCCACACTGCACTGACCCTAGCTCCAGCAGCACCCACCCCTCCAAGCTGTCGGCACAGCTGGCACGAAGGATGCTCCAAATGGAACCACCCCGTGTGTCACAGGGTGACTCCTACCTCCCAGGAAAGCTGTGTGCTTTTGTAGTATCCTGTATCCACAGGTTCTCCTCTTTGCTCTGGAACACTACAATGAACACGGGTTTATAAACTCAACTTGCACTGCTTTAATCTAAAGTGTAAGATCAGTTTAGTCTCTCCTAGTACTTTACTCAGCATATGCTGTGTTCATACTAAGAAGGGGCTTAAAACACTTTTAATACCTGACTGCTGAGAAACTTTGCATCACACCAGTTACATTAGAAATTTAGAAATAGGGGACTTCAGTGAAGCACAAGAAACTTCTATGGAATCATCCAAGTTTCCTGTGGAAATGCTGATGGCTGTATTGAAAGTAACTGGAAGTCAGTTAAAAACAAACTTTATAAAAAAATTAGTTAACATGTAATTGAAGATTGTCCTGCCAGCAGGAAAGTATCCTAAATAAATGTCTATTTCCCACTTCTCTGACCAAGAAGATACCAGGGAAACTGCAGAAGGGATAAGGCTGTTTGCTTTGAGGTGGAAGCCCTCTGCTGGTTAACATAAACTAATTAGCGCACTAATCTAAATGTTTTTGTAGATAAGAGAACCACAAAGAACAAGAAAGGAGGCAGCAGCTAAAGAAAAAACAGAGAAGAACCATCAGCATCTCAGAAATCCTTATTCTTCATTTTCTTTACTTTTTTCCTGTTTGTATTTACATATCCTCTGAATTTAATTTTTAATTACAACATACGGATTTTAATAAAGCTTACTAGGTATTTGCAATAATAAAATGCTAAAAAGGAACTTTGGAACCCTGTGAGATGCTTGAGCAGACCTGACCATTAAAACACTGAAAACACAGTTCATATGAGTGTTATAAACAGGTTTCACCATTTGATATATAAACCACAGGAAAATATTTCTTCCTATAGATACAAATACTGTTTATGCACATCTTTTTTCTTGAGTCCTGTATCTTTAAAAGACATTTCAAAATTACTTCACAGCCAAACCAGCAAAATTATTGACCTTACAGAAACTGTATGCAAGTCTCTTCTAGGAACCAATCTAAGCATGCACTGTTTTTGTAAACCATGCATAAATACTGAGCTTCAGAAGACAGAAAAAGGGCTCACATTTGCATGTGTGTGCACAGGTGTAGGACTGCAGCAGTGCTTTTTCAGTTTATTGCTATGTTTACATGCCAGCTAAGCCTGGCACATGGTAAGTACAGAGGTGTGTGTTGCAACTCTGGACAAAATTTGTAAATGAAACTCAGCCCCACCACGCCTGGAGGAATGCTGCAATCTCCTCTCTTCCTGACAACAGGCCCTAGGTTAAAAGAAACCTATTTCTAGGTGGAGGATGAGCACAAGGAATGTTGCTGACATGCAGAGGGTGAGAAGGAAAACACTGAATTTGTGTCTTAGTTACTGTCCTACACAGTCATATTTAATTCCAATTAAAATAGCACTGTTAAAATCTTGATGAAAATGCAAGAGAAAAAGAAAATTCTAAAATAATGAACATATGGCCTATTTATGTGCTCTCTCTGTATGAAATGCCTGTGCATGTGCTCACTCCATATGTACACATCCGCATATTCAGCAGGAGCACCGTGACCAACAAGAAAAATTTTCTCACTCCCCACAATTTCCCCTTCTGCCATATACAGGTCTGAAATCAACTTTGATTTTTATTTTTTTTTTTCAGTCTGAAACACTTAAATATTTTCCCCTACCAACAGAAGTTTCTAGGTGGAAAAAACCTAAGAATACAGAAGAACAACGGGCAGGGTCGATCCTGCAGAGCCTGTGCTCCCCCCTAAATAAAACATTTGAGACACAGGAAGTGTTCACATTCATCAGCTGCAAAAATAAGGTGAGAACAGGAGGAAAAATTAAAGTCCAAGTTATCCTCAGTAGAAGAGAAGACGGGATAAATAAGGACATTCACACTAGCAGCAGGATTAATCTGATGCTACCTCTCAACCACTGGCATGTGAAATAATCAGCCTCAACAAAACAGTTGCTTAGTCACAGTTAAAAACCCGATAGTAAAAACCCAATTCTTAAATCACAGCACAGAGAAACTAAATCAAGACTTTGCAGTCTTCTGTAATTTGCACCACATCATCTTGTTTACATATCTAAAGAAAGCTCATCCTCTGGCACTCACTGAAATACACGGTGGGAGGAGTAGAAAGTGAAAAAGAAGTCACATACTATTGCAATTACAGGTGTAAAAAACTGTTTGTTCATCAGATATTAATCTGTTGAGAACCCAGTGGATGTCTCCCACAATAGTAACACCCCAAACCCACTTCTCCCAAGCAGGAGAGTTTAGAAAGTAGACTCACTGCCTTCTCACAGCCAATGCCAACCACCAATCGCTATTTCAGGTGGTTTCATCAGGGCAAAAAAGATTCACACCTTGATAGTCATTGTTAAATGAAGTCATCCAGACATTTCACTATTAACCAGTGGACTAAATTACAGCCTTAGTCTTCACCTAGTGCTTTTGCCTGCCCACAAGACAATCTGCTTCGGTTACCCTACCAGCCTGAAAGCATCTCTAAGGTACTCATCACTCAGGTTCTTCAATGCCTTCCTTTTCAGATGCTTGGAAACCAAGTATCAATCCTGATGTATCCTTCAGCTCGACTTCTCCTATGGCCAATGCCAAAATACTGCTCTCATCTGCACCATTGGTTTTTTTTTTCTTTTGGCACAACTGGCAGCCCACATGCTAAATCCAGTACTTCATGAGGTCTTTTACCTTATCCTTGGCAGAAACAAGGAACATGGCTAGAGCTGGATATCCAAGCTTCGACACTGACACAAAAAGAAATGGAGCATTAAATGTGCAGGATAACATGCCCAGGTCCCAGGGCAGCACAGCACCACAGCAATGATATGTCTTTACATCTTTCAGAGGGTGATTGGTGAGAAAAAGAAGGACCCAAAATGGAAGCCAACCCCTTTCTTACTGTATTTTCTTTGTAAGTAAAGGCCACTAGACATAACAAGATATGTCAAATTAATTTAAATGAAACACCTCCCCCAAAAGAAAATATTCAACTCTATACTGTAAAAGATAGATTTTTATTGTAATGAAATCAAAACAAAGATTTAACTGCTGTGTTTTTAATGTAATTCTGCCTGTAAAGTCAAGCCATCTTCCCCAACAAGAACACCATATCACTAAATGCAAATGGCAAACAAATTACATTGAGAAGTAAGAGATACTTATTATTTCACTTGCAGTAGACATTTCTTATTTACAGGCATCTGGCAAATTGTCTGCAGTAGAAAGAGATGCCATGTAGATATTACTAAAGAAATAAGAATACAGACACATGGGATTAGATACAAAATAAATTTATGCAGAAATACTTATTATCTAATCATGTGCTCTATCCATTACACACCACATTCTTGTTGTGCAACCAAGTTTATTCACCCAGGGGAATCCACCAAAAAGGAGAATGCTTCATAGGTATTTATTCATCAAATAAAAATAACAATGGTTTCTGGATGGGAACTACCACCTTCTTTTGATTCACATGCCTCCCATGTTGCAGCTATTCTAAACTCATCAAGTTGACAAGATTATCAAGATTGCTTAGAGAGCCAATATTCCTCTGGAGTACTTTTTTCCCCCCCCCGACATAGTGAAGTGGAAGATACGCTGGCTCTCTCAGCCAGCTTTGGCATAAGGATAATGCCATGCTCTGTGGTTAACTGCTAGCTCTTCTTTCTCCAAGGCACTGTGAGTCATCTCTGCTTTCCACACTGGTATCTTCCAAACAATTCTGGGTAAAATTCTGCTAGTTCATTCTCACCAAAGACATTGTATGAGAGCACAATTACACAGAAGGGATCACATATTAAACAAGGTTTTTTTTAAGCATTCCACTTAAAAATGTGCAAGGCAAATATTGCAGCAACTATTAATCAAGTCTATAAAAATAAATTAAAACTAGCTTCATGAAAGATGCCTGGCTATTTGCTGGCATTTAAGGCTTTCCCTTCAAGCACAAGCACAGTCACAGCAGGATTTGCTACTCTCATCCAATGGCACCTTTTCCCAAGCTTAGACAAACAGATGTGAGGAGACGCTTTCAATCCCTACTTGCAGACAGTATTGTTTTTTCATTATGACAAAGCATTGCTGAGCTTGGCAGTAGAAGCCACCCACTTTCAGGAACTCCCAGTGTAGTTAATATTCCTCTGGTTAACAAAAGACGCCTTGGTCTGAGGCCGTTTCTACAGGCTGTTGTTACAGCGCTGCACCCAACTGACCTTAATTTATGAAGGGCTGCTCTGGTTACAGTGTCCTGAGTTATTCTGCTTAGTTTAGGGCCAGCAAAATGCAACAGATTGACAGCTCTAAACATCACTCAGGAAGGGAATGAATAAATAAATAATATCACATACTGGCTAAAATATTTGGCACCTGCCAGCATCCTTCAGCAATGCTTAAAAGACATCTTAAAATTCAGTTTGATTGGCAACTCAGTATCCTACAAGGTTTGTCTTAAAAGAAAAAAAAAGTGTGCCATTTTTTAGACCCAATAAAGAAACTAAATGACAATGTAGTTCCTTTATGGCTTCCAAACTCTGGGTGCTCTAGGGGTGACTGTGAGCATCTCAAAAAACACCCCCTTTCAACATTCACCAGAGAGTGTTTGCAGCCCTCTCTCCTGCAGGTGGGGTATTCAATGGGATCTGCCCTGAGGTGAGGGCATTAGGAAGCACCTTTTCTCTTGCTCTCAAGTAAAACCAGGAAAGCAAGCTCCTGTCCTTCCCAGCCCTCTGGGTGCACCTCAGCTGGGCTCATCCTGCGCTGCTCCAGGCACTGCCCTGCACACTGTGACAACCCCCAGAAATGCTGGGATTTCTGAATCTAAATCACTGCAGTGAGCCAACTCATGGCCCCAAACCAGCTGCGTCAGCACAGCCAAGGACACTGAAACCTGAAGGAGAAGGGTGGACATGAGCCCTGATAGAACAGGAGCTCCTTCTAGAACAGGGTGCGGCAGGTTAAGCTGCTGCAGCCCCAAAGCTACAACTGTCCAGGAGTTCTGCAAACTCTCCAGTTCTCTGGTGAGCAAATTCAGGGTATTGATAAGGAATATCTTCCCTGGATATCTGTTCAGCTTCTGTTTCAAAGTAAAAAAAAAAAAAAAAAAAACCAAAAAAAACCCAAAAAAAACCGAACAACCACTTTGATTTTCAAAAGAACCCTTCTTTTGGGGGAAAAATCTGTTTGGAGCAGTGGTGTTTCTTGGGTGTGGGTTTTTGTTTTTTTTAAAAAGTGCTTTATTTCCACTGTGTGTGGGAAAATGATGCCTGAAGTCTTTGGCAGTTTTCAGTACAGGAAAAAAAAATCTCCATAGGAGTGAGGTCAGGGTTGAGCAAAGAGAGCACTCAAAACATTCATGTGAATTATATCACCAAAATAGACTCAAAACACTTCATAAAAATTTGTGGAAAATTCATTGAGATGGCAGAAAAGGAATATGGCATCCAGGATCTCCAGAATGTCATTACTGAATGCAGACTCTTTTTTTTTAGGTTTGGCAATCAGTTTTGCTGTGTTGGAAGTTCCCTCCTATGCTAAGAATTATATCCAAAAGCATCTCAGCAACTAGCCAAGAGAGAGATCAAGAGAGGGGAACATTATTATGTTCTCCCCAGTTCAGGGAAGGATGAAGCCAAGGTAAATAATTTGAGAGCCGTCTTCTGAAGTAAACTTTTCTTTTGGTTCATGAGTTATTTCTACATTGTCAGCCAACTATAAACATTACAATTTGTTCACCCGTTGAAATAAAGTGGAAGTATATTTCCACCTTAATTCCAGAGAAACTTGTTTCCCTTACAAATTTTTTAACTCCAGGCCTCGTTGACAATGGTGTTGCCTGCTACTTGGCTTTCAACGCTTCTTTTGATTTTTCATGGAAACCTTCAGCTTCAGACTGTACTGCAGAAAGCCAGTACAAGACAGGACAAAAATACATTTCTGTGCTGGAGTGGTGAGCACAGAGAGAAAAAACCAAGAAGATAAGTCAGTCATGTGAGTGAGGGTAGGACAAGCACCCCTAGCATTCCAGTCCTGATGGAAAAGAGATGTCACTGCCTTGCAGCTGAGGTGTGTGCACACAAGCTCACTCCTCAACCAAAGCACAGAACATGCACACACCCCTTCTCGGAAAAATAGCTCAAGATGCATCCTAAAATACCCTCCCTGCCTCCAGCAGCAGGTCCACTGGGCAGACACTCATCCTTTAGGCACTACCAGCTGGTTTTAAACTTAGAAAGGGCTGTTGCCTTTGCATGTCTTCACTAGAGGTTCATCTGCAGTTGTCCTACAGGTTCTGCCTGTAAAACTGGGTCTGCCGTCTCCTTGCAGGGAGGCTGGCCTCCTCCTACCTTCCCCTCTCATCCCACGGCTTCTCCATAATGACTGCTTTCTTCTCCAGTCATGGACACTGTTAGTCAGAGCCACAAACTGACACATGAGAAAATATCTTTCACTTCATCAAACATTCTCTCCAATATCACTCCCTCTCTGTATGCAGCTTCCCAGGATAGCACAAGCAGGAAACCAAGCCAAGGAAGGCAAGATAGCACAGAGCAGCCACAGAGCCGCTCTGCATGCAGGGTGTGGGGGGAAGCAGCATCCATGTGCACCAATCATTCCCTCAACAACTTTCACAGCGCTGCCAATTTCTGCAAAATTCAGGGTGAATCATATTTGTGCTGCTTCTTCCCACATCCCAGGTCTTGGGAGTCATGTATCTGGGCAAGAGTCATGTCTTTTATCTTCAAAGGAAAGTGAAAATTTAATTTGAGGGATGCAGAAATTCACACAACCTAAACATCATAAAAGTTCAAATCCCAAGAGGTATTAAAAATGCTTTTTGTTTCCGTATTTCAGGATTTTTTGGGGGGTGTAAGCTCAAGATCCTGAGTGCTTTGCTTAAGCCCACTTCTTTCTACAGATGGGAAAATCTTAGCCAGGTTCTCTGCGATGGAATGAGTTAGACTGCAGGAATGCAGCTAGAGCAGGGTAAGGGATGCTTCTCTGGGGAGGGTGCTGAATGCTTGCATACAATAATTGTAACTTCTGTCAAGGTAATGCCCCATCAGGGTGGAAGCAAGAAAAAACACAGGCTTTTCATTATTGGATAATTGGATGCACACCCTTAGTAGTGAAAGTAGCTTATTAAGTAGTTAACTCGTCTCCAAGTAGCAAGAACAATCACACTGAAAATACTGCAAGATCCCAAGGGTTAGAAGAGAAGCAAGAACTGAAGCAGCAGCTGTATGAAAGTAAGAAATCTTTCCTGTATGCCTGTAAAGGCTTTAGCCAGTACAAAGCAATAACACACGCTCTTCCCAAAGAAACACAGCGAAAAATTAGCACAAGTGGTTAAAATGATTTTGCTCAGTAATTAATGAAACTTAAAATCTTATCCTACAATGCTTATTTTACTCAGAGTTTACTGAAAATCTGATCTCAATTTTTTAAAAGTTTCATCATTGAGTACACTCAGATTTTTTTCAGACTTAAAAAAACCCCCCCAACTTTAAAAAGCTCTCATTCTGAAAAGAGCAATTCCACAGTTGTTTTTTTGAGTACAAAGTAAGCAACATCTGAGATGACCAGAGTGGGACTGTCACTAGAAAGTCCACCTCTCTCCTTTTCTTTGCCAGCTTTGTATAAAATCTCTTTCTCAATCACACTAAACTGGGTGTGTACAAAGGCAAGCAGGCAGTTTTGGATGGATGCCTCCACCTAGCTATCAATTACTGTCACAAGATTTGTACTTCATCTGTTTTCTGCCTCTCCCATTTAATTTTTCCTGTATCAGCAGTGAATTTAGGACAAAAACACAAGACTAAAAATTCAATCACTGACACCCATTCAAGCCAATTTACCAATAAATGAGTTTACCAATTTTTATATTGCATGATGTGAAAGATTAAACTGTGAAGTCCTATAGAAAAAAGAAGGAACTAAATTCAACTTTTAACACTTCATATCTAAAGATGAAACATGCTTACAAATTTAGTCAAGTGACCTTTGTTTGCTATACACCAACATTTTCTTTTCTCCTTTCTTAGATAAAATTAAGACAATATACTGAGGGGTAAGAAAGAAGCAGCATTTATGACTGACTGTATAAATCAGGGTATACTGAAAGGATTTTGTTTGACATTTAATAAATAAGCCATTCATTGATAGGTTTGCCTTGAAAACAAGAGGTGTGGCCCAGATAACTTTTCTGTTGTGATCAAATGAACAGACACTGGCAAGAGAGAAGTAGTGCAGAAGAGTCAGTTACTCAAAACAAATCATAATTCCTTTAAACCAAAATAATGCATTGGAAATAGAACTCAACGATAGTTTAGAACATTTACCCAAAAAAATCACATGATTATGCCATGCAAAGGAAGATGATGATTAGAGTGCTGGACAACATAGGAGTCTGCTAATAAAGATTTGAAAGAAAAAAAGATAATCAGCAGAACAAGAGCTTGTGTTTCCATCAGAAGGATGAAGATGATCTCCTGCCCACAGGAAAAATGACACAATTTGGGGAGAGAAGAGAGAAGTATTTCCCTCATCCATGTAAGGCATCTGACCTAAAGCTTCATTGCCTTCAAAGATTTTACAAGTGTGGGGCATTTGAACGTGGATTGGTTTTGTTTCATGATTTTTTAAAATTTTTTTACTGTTTTGGATAGGGTTTTTTTGCTTGTTTGTTTTGTTGTTGGTGAGGGGTTTTTGAGAACTCAGTACAACCATCATATGACATAAAATGAAAAATTTCTTCTTCCATTTTATTGATCCCTTTCAGTGCTCTGAAACACAAATCATGGCTAAAGAAACAACAGCTATGCTCTACTGTCAATCTGATGGTCTGCAGCTGAAGCAGTCTGCTACCATCACCACTGTATCTATATATTACTGCTTAATTTCCTCTTCTCAATTTATGGCATTTCTGAATCATCAACACAAAAGACCAAAATAGGGTCCTGGTCTTGGGAATTGGGAAGTTCTCAGGAAACGTGGGGGTAATATTAAGGAACAGGAACTTTGGCAAACAAGAGAAAAGACATACAAGGAAAAATAAACTCCATTTAGCAGGATTATATAGTCAAACTGAAAAATGATTTTTTGATCTGATGTATAGCTTGCTGGCCATTTGTTAAAGCAGACACACATGTTGAATGTCTATTTAAAAGTAGAATATCTCACTGTAATATACTGGAGCTAAAAAAAAAAATATATTCGTAACAGAGACCATAAAAGGGAGAAACCTATGGAATGTGTTATGTTCATCTAGCAAAGCTGTTCCTTAGCAATCAGCAGTTTCAGGCAGCCTGTATCAATCCTGCTCTTAGACACAATAGAGTCTAGTCTGAAATACTAGCATAAACTAAGACAAACTATTAGAAAATTCTCCGGAGATTTCTTCTTTTTTTCTCTTTTTTTTTTTTTTCAGATACCAGTGGCAGGAAATCCTGATGGCAAGAAACATCATGAGTTCAAAGATCTGACTTTTTAGCAAGAGGATGGAATCAAAACACCTCCCTACACGTTGTGCTTGAAAAAAAGGAAAAAAAGAAAGAAAGAAATTAAGTAAAAGGAAAACATTGACAGAGGTCTTCATCATAGTGAAAAAATGTCTGGAAACAATTAGCAACTGAAAAATGGAAGAGGAAGAGTAATAAAATTTTCAAAACCCTTAAAACTCTAAGTAGTAAAGGATTCCATTTCTATGATTAAAACATCCTAAAAATTGCAGGCATGTAACTTAAAGTTCGATATGTGCTTCCACAGAATTTAATGCAGTTCAAAGTAAAACCAGCCTCTTTAGTTATCAACATTCCAAGGCCATAAACCAACACAGCAAGTCATCAAAGTGAAACATCTGTGCACTGTCCACACATGCAGCGTGTGCTTATATGAAACAGAAAAGAATGATGTCATTTCAGCCTGGTTTTTATTATATTCCATTTGCTAAATTCTCAGCAGCATGGCCCTACTTCTGCCTCTCAGAAACCACCTGATGTTGCTTTGCCAGCACTTGGGGCACATTTACGGTGAAAGACACTTGCAGTGCCCCATGGTCCAAGGGCTCCCTGCCGCAAGCTAAGGAAGATGCTGCACAGTTTAATTTACCTGCCACAGCCACCAACAAGCCCTTGCCTACAAATGAACCTGAAGTGATACAGATTTTGTCAGCATTCCTCTTGTGCCACCAGTGCAGCCAGCAGCCTGCTCCCCGAACACAGCTAGCCTCCAGCAAAATGTTCAAGTCCACGCAAAGCAACACAAACATGATGCTAAAATCAAGCTTTCGTGGAGATAAGATCCACTCTCCAGCAGAGAGCCATTGCAAACAAAGCTGAAATTCCCAGACATCTACTGTCCCCAAGGCTGACATGTCTTGAGCCCACTTGATGCAGCAAGGAGGGAAAAACATATGCAAGAGAAAATATTGGAGGCCAAACAGATCGTTGCTTTTCAAGCCAACTGCACTCTGTCCATCAGCCTTCATCCTTCAACCTGTCCCCCTCAGAAACTTCACTTGCACCAGCCTCCTCACCGCTGGATCAAAAATTCTCCCAAACAAGTGTCCATTTTACCACTTGCCAGTTGTTTCTTGAAAGCAGCCATTCCCTCCATTCTCCCACCACTGTTCCCTGTCACCTGTTACTTCTCCTGAAGATCATCACTCATGCTATCAACACATTTTCTACAGAGACCATAAGCAGGAGAATTACTGCTGCAACTTGCTGAAGCACTAGAAAGCATGGCTAGTCTAACACAGCACTGTGCTGCATGTTTCTTCCCCTTTGGGGAAGCTAATGTAAATAAAATGAACAGATTTCTGGTACTAGGGCCTGGAATATTCCTAGAAACTGACAACTAGACTGGCTGCTTTTTTTTTTTAATATATCATGTTAAAGAGAAAGGCAGTGTTGTTGAGCAGAGCATATAGTTTTATAAACTTGGCAATTCATTTCTTGTTTTTACTGATTTGAGAAGGACTAGCACATTTTAATGAGGGCTTTGTAAATGCGGACCCTTGGTAGTTCTGTGGAAGGATACAGAGTACATGTGTTTCTCTCAGACCAGTTCCAGGAGATGGTGGAAAAAAGCCATATCCCTTGATTCAAATGAAGTCACTCCTGTGTCTCTTCCAAAAATTACAATAGCACCATGTACAAAACTCATCAGTAACTGGAGAATCTTGGACTTCATTATTTAAACCTGGATTTGATGCAATAAGAATGCTTTTTCAGAAACAACTTTTCACATAAAGGCATTAATATAAACTTGATCATATGTTTTGGGGTTTTTTACACATACCAACACTTTCTTGTAATACTCTTGGACTGTGTAGTATTGGCCTTACACACTGCATGTAAAAATAGTCTGTCCTCTTACCAAATAATGGGTTTGAGGAACTCCAGGGATTTTAAATCTGGACGGACTGTAATAGAAACACAGGATCTGCTTGTGAACTCTGAATGGGAAGCAAGGACCTCTCCTAGGGCTGTGGAAGCCAGCCTCCCCACGGGATGGTCCACTTGGCTGCCTTTCCAGCCAGAGTCACTGCAGGCACACTGCCTTCTTTCCATCCCTGACATCTCTTCTGGCCCTTACCTGGTCTGGTATCAGTGTTACCAAGGCAGCAAAGGCACACAGTACCTGCACAAACTGCACAATTCTCTCTACCCACACATTCATCCAAACTTTCATGAGTGTTGTACTAGTCCTGAAAGGAACACAAATTTTTAAAATTCCCAAATGTATCAATTTCCTGCTTTAAAATAGTCTTTGCATATAAGGTGACCTAAGCCAGCTGAAATCTACAGTCTAGTGCCTAAAACCTCCTGGCTGGAGAACTGAGAGAAGTATTTCATTTTGAGACCCTAAAATAAACCCCAAAACTCAGGTTTACTCCAAACAAAAACATCAAGTGGAACAGTTATTAGCAACAGATAAGGAACTTAAAATTGAACAATTTTACTGATATAAATTAAACTGCTTTAACTGCCACTGAGAAAGGGAATACTATGAGCACCTTACCATTCCTATAATTGATGGTAAGTTCTTTAGCATTCTAAATTTATATGAAAGATATCAATAGACAGATGAGTTCAATAAAGGCTTTTGAAGTTCTATAAAACACATACAAGCACACATATACCAAAAAAAAAAAAGGGGGGAAAATCTAATNAAAAAAAAAAAAAAAAAAAATCCAGGTGCATTCAGTATGCATCTTCCCTCTGCAGGAAATTACTCCTATCAGACATCTGCTTATATCTATTTATACACAGATAGATATACTTTCCATTCCTTTTAAATATTGCAGACTATTTAAATCTACTCGATAGCTAAAGTCCCAAATACAAAGCAGCTAACAAAAAGGTAATCCAAAAGGAGATGCTGCTCCTGGTACATGTGAAATATTAAATCCCATTTTAAAAGGTGTTCTTAGTCATACTTCAGTTTATAAATCTCCCCCATCTGGAGTGAGGCAGTATGAGAACACTGACACTCATTTGATTGTATTGGAAATCTGAATTTTGACATCTTCCAGGTAAAAGTTCAGTTCACTTGTATTGCTTAAAAAGTGATGAGATGAGTCTTTGTCTTTTTTTATTATTTACTTTGTTAAAGCAGTTCAGTGATTTAGGTTTACTCAGCAGCATTCTCTGTTGTTATTTATGCTTGGTTTAAAATGTATTGTGCACTCAAAATGACAAATACTTAGGTTAGAATCTGTGCACTTGTACTCTGACCTTTTATATACACCAAAATAAATTGTCAAGTTTTCATCTATAAACCAAAATATGGCCTTTAGCTGCATAATTATAAATCTGCACTGTTTTAATAAAAACCTTCAGTTGCTCTTGCTGTAGTCAATTGTTCCCCTCTAAATACAGAATAATGCCAGGCCTAGACACTCAGGTCACCAGGTAAAGCTTTGCACAGCATAAATCTGTCACCACCTTTGCTCAAAGCATCTCTTTAATCAAAATTCATTTACTGTGACAGTGAAAAGTGGCCAATTTAGACAGCACAGCCAGATAAATTTGAACCCGTTTGTCCTGTTTTCAAAGGAAGGCGATCACAGTGGAAACTCAAAAGAGTCAGCAGAAACTCTAGCAAGTTGTCAGCCTGCCAACTGACCTTTTTATTTTTTTGTTTTTTTACTTAATCTTCTTCAAAAATGCATGTTCATTGCAATAACTACCAAGCTCTAAAGAAATTTATGTAGCATCAGAAAATCCCATGTTTCTGTTTTACTTCTAAGTAACAATTACAGTTATTAGATGTATGGGTAGCCAACCAGTACCACAAATAAGATCATGCATTTCCCATAATTATAAGGGGAAACATTAAGACTAATATTGTTCAATTTTTCCAATGAATATCGTTACCACTGAACTTCAATCTGATTCATTTATGTCAACATGAAGAGATAATAACAAGTGCATTTGTAAAAGGAAGGTATTTCACTTAGTGATGTGTAAGACATAAATGCATTTGTAGTAAGCAACTACAGGGCAACTCAACATATTTATGTATTTCATCCCTCTTTTTTTTGCTTCATACATATATTTTTAAAAATAATAAATCTACCATTTATCTACAACTAAATAAAGACATGAAGACATTTGCTTTTAAAATAACAGGAGATATTAGCTTTTCTAAAGCAATTTATATTTTATGAGTGACACTGAGCTTTAACAAAATAATAAAACTGAGTTCCATCAAGATCAGTTCAAAGTGCTTAAAATATTTAAGTATTCTTATTAAAGTGCAAAGCTGAAAATTTTACTAGAAATTATCATATCTTTACAACTTCAATAAATGCTTCAGTCCAGGCTACTACAATAGAGATATAACGTTAGCACAGGTTACTGATTTTTAGCATTCTTGGGGGAAAACGGAATCACACAACTCCCTGTGGCACATCACACGGTTAATGAGGGAGGAAATAGTCAAGCCACGTTATTACATTTAAGTTTCCATGACAAATGGCTTTCTCTAGGGAAGCCCAAACAAATTACACCGGCTGTGGGAGCAGCGCAGGACACACCGGAGCTGTGGTTTGATGCCTGCGGTTTGAGCGCTGCCTCTGCCCGCAGCTCTCCCTGCTCCAGCCGGGCAGGGGACACGGCTGCCCCCGCTCACACCCGGCCTCAGGAGCTGACAAATCACCCGGCAAAGTCAAGTCAAGCAAATCAAACCTTCTGTGGGCACGTTTCCATCCTCTCCGCCGCCGTCTGCTCCTCCGTGCGGTCACAAACACACGTGCGCCAGCGCAAGGAGGGCACGGGGGGCAAGGTTTTGCTCAGAACAGCCCCAGACTTTCGTCATTTCCCAACGAAGCCCAGCCAGAGAAGAATAGGACTGCAGAGCAACTGCAGAGACGTAGCTGGAGCTGTAGCACTCCGGGGCTGCGCTGGCATGGACCCCCTCCCCAGCCCAGCGCAGCCCGGCAGCTCCTGCAGCAAGCCTCGCTGCAGTGGCGATAGGGACCAGCCAGTGACAGCTGAGACATGAAGCAGAAGGAAGCCCCGAGGCCCCAATTTCGTGCAGCTTAAGCCGATCTAATAATTGCTGTCTGCCGGCATCCCAGCCCTCCACTCCTGAGCCCATTACCCAACAGAAAATTATCTTTTTCTGTTGTGTCATCCCATGGGTTTTGTTTCTGTCTGCTTACTGAAATGGCTCAGCAAAGAACGGAGAGTAGGACCCAGTAGTGGAGGAGACACCATTCAGTTCACAGATAGGTTTTCTTAGGCTGCTGCTGACCTACAGCTCACATTAAATCACTTTGCAGCAATTCGTACTGTCTTCTTTTAGATATAACTCATCATTGCCACAAACCTTTGTATCACCCATACTTCTAATTTAGCTTTGCCTTTGCTCATAGGCTGTACATTAAAGTAAGGAGCTGTTGGAAAATACTTCTCATGTCTTTCAGGACTGTGGAATATACAGGTCTCACTACAGCACTGCCCCACAATGCTGCCACAGCAAGTCATCAAAGGGATGCAAGCGCTGGCTGATGATTCCTACAGGTCTCATAACTTGCATACTAAATCCCAGCTCTGTAAAGCAAAAATCAATCAGGACTTCCTCCAGACTGCCCTCTTCAAAGCCACAGAGAAAGGCTGTGGTGAGACATGGGGTGGAGTGGCATCTCACCACAGGTTGAGGGAAGTCCTGACTGAAGCCCAACATTTGCAGGCTGGCTCAAAGTCCCAGGACTGCCACAGAAGCTCAGTGGAGCTCCCAGGCCGGGCACTGAGCAAGGGGCAGGTTACACACCCACTCCTGAGCCTCAGATTCCCCACAGTGCACCCCTGCTGGGATAACCATGGCTATGCCTCAGCATCTTTGTGGATCTTCTTCAACAGGACAGATCTGATGCAACACAGCCGGCACAACCTGTCATCGTTTGCACGTGACATTTTGCGTGGCATTTTCCACAAAGAAACACAGCATGTACTACTATGTGAACATGCTATGAAGGCAGGACCATGATTCTTTAATTTCCTGCAGTAGGTGGAAAAATACAGAAGAAAAACACCATTAAGATCATCAAGGAGGAGACGCCCTTGTCTGAAATCACCATCCAGCTACAGATACCTTAAAAGAATTAATTGGTACCTGCATAAATATGCCTTTGTTTAATGAATGAGATTTTCTTCTGCTGCATTTCCACTAGTGAATTAGTATGTAGGGAGGAGACAACTTTATTATTTACAAGAGACTCAATCTGTCTACACACCCACATTATGTTTCAACCAAGACAATCAACACTCCACTAGAGATTATTAATACATGAAGCCCCACGATCACGTTATGATTTGTGATATTATTTCCTCACTTTACAAACAGGTAGGTTATTATAAAGCTCTGTGAGGAAACCCACAATGGAAGATAGTGCATTTCCATGGGGCCAGGATTTTCCTCTGGTCTCTGACTCCATGCCTGTGCTTTAACTTCACAATTACTACCAAACTTCAGTGAAGCAAAGCTCAAATAATTAAAGAGACATAGCCTGCTTCCAACTGAAGCCTGTGGCAAAATTCTCATTATTTTTAACAGAAGGAAGACTAGACTAAGTGTTTATAAAGCAGTTGTGATCACTGGAAGGCACCACTGAGTTCTCGATATTATTAACTAGGAGACTACATCTAAGAGCAGTATTTCTTTTAAAATTTTAAAAACCTGGTCTCAAAACATACCAGGTTTTTAAAAGCTCTTGTTCTTCAGAAAAACATTATTGAAAAAACACTGAATGGTTATTACTTACATTGAAATTTTTTGTATGAATAATTTAAATGTGTTGCTAAAGTGAATACCAATGGCCACTCCAGCAAGGGATGGAGTCCCTCTGAGGATTCTCACTTCTTTCATATTTGCTTTTGCCCCTGGTTATAACAGCTTTTCCTTCATTTTCCAATTAAAATAGTACTGTAACGAGATTTGGAAGATTCATCCAGTCAACAAGCTTATTGCTGTATTCACTGAAAAAATGCATTAAATACCTCAAAATGGAGGAAGGAAAGCTTTTCAGAGTCTTTTAGATCAAGTTCTTAACATGGAATTGCTTAGATTATAAGCCATGACAGAATCTTTTGCACTTGGCTGGCCCAGGGTTTTTTTTGGATAATGAATTTTTCTCTACATAGTGTCCCACTGAAACAAACACATCCTAAAGATGTGAGAACACAAGTTCTCTCCAAGCCTTTTGGGCAGAAAATGAGCAAACATGCAAGACTTTGTAATGCTTTAACTGTGACCAAATCATTGCAGCCAAGGGCTTTGCATACAGAATTGTGCCAACAGCATCAAGAGGAGCTGCCTTTATTAAGTGTGAGCAAGAGCTACACTGACCAACATGAGAGTACAACAGCTCTTACAGGGAAGGTCACAGGCAAATAAACTGCTATGGGCCACACCAGGCAGTGGGGAAGGATTCAGCAGAGCAGCTGAATGACTCGCCCTGCAAGGAGTGATAAACAGGAGGGTCTGCTCCACTCTGATCTGGCTATACCTCTCACAGGTTTTTAAAGAGAAGGCTTCACTTAACACCTCTAGAAGCCAGAAAAGCATAGCTAACAGCAGCAAGTTTCACACAGGAGAAAAATGCCACGATTGTTATATCAGAGGGTTCTCCAGGAAACAAGGGATACAACAGCATCCTGAAACCACACACACCTGTATGTCAAATAAAGCTCAAACAATGAAATTTTTGCGTGAGCTTTCCTTGATTTTGCAGCACAATGTAAACATTTGTCATGTGGACAATAACTGCAATGTCAGCATAGTTTTTCAGACATGCTCACCCTGATTAAAGAAAATGGGAGCAAAAGCCTAGAGTGCTGATGCTTAAAGGAAATTCCAACATTTCAAGTGTTCATACTTTTCACTAAAAACATGTAAGGCCACAGGAAGGCAAAGTATGTAACCTGGACAAATGCTATTTCTGACCTACCCACAATGGCAGAACAGAATTACAGAAGACTTCAAGCACAAAAGCAGCTTAGATTGGTCTCAAACAAGGAGAGTATAACTAATACATATGTGAATGCTCAAAGCTCTTACTTACTATTTTAAAAGGCATGAAAATATTTTTGCAAATCAACTTTAGAGAAAAAAGAATCTTCATTCTTTGCTAGTCTTAGTCTGCACCTCCTGTGAGCTTATCAGGATAAGGAAGTTTAAGTTTTCCACAGTCTTACCTGACTCTTAAGTAGGACAATGAATCCTGTCCCAGGATTCATTACAACAAAGTCCCTCACAACTTCACCACATTACAGTCCTGACTGAAGATAAGACAGTGAATAAATTTATTCACTTAAAGCAAAGAATACACATATTTCTCTACAGCAGTAGACCTTGTGCATTGTATATGGTTAGACAATTGTTTTAAACTAGCTTCATTTTCAGATGAAGAGCAACAGTATTCTCAACAGCAAGGGCTACTTGTTTTTTTACAAGCATGAAAGCAAGTACTTTCTTCTCTGTGGTCAACTAAATGCAAAAAATACAATCCCATGTTTAAATTTACTTGCAGTAAGGAGGGTCTAGAAATCTGTTTTACACAGAAATAAAATTATTTATTTCCCCAACTAGTGCATGCATCCAGAAATGGCCCTACTTGCTTCCCTTTGACTATCCTCTCTCTCTCCAGATTAACTCACAAGAGATTTGCAAACTTAAACCACATTTACAAAAAGCACTACCTGCTGTCTCCTTGGAGGAACATCTCCTAAGTAGCTCAGTTCTCCGTAAAGGAATCTGAACTTTCTCCATTCTTCACAGCACGGGCTTCCCATATCACAAGAAAAGATTTCATCATGCTGGTGAGCACAGCACAATTTCAGTTGTTTAAACCATCTGTACCACTGGATTTCTTTGTTCAAACTAATCCAATTCAATCTCATTCGTGTCTTTCCAGTATTTTTATCCTTGCTGATAACTGTACATCCGTGCCAGCTACTAAGTATCAGTCACTCTCACACTTTCCCTGCTCCCCTGGCCCCTCTCTAAATCTCAGACACTAGCTAATTTCACATTACTCCACGATGTGCCAGGTAAGCATTAGTCTAATTTCATAGCTGAAGATACAGGTATAAAAAAATATACTGACATGATTAAACTGAGGGGGGAAAAGAAAAGAAAAAAAAAAAAGACTCGTGAGTTAGCACTTGTGATCAACAGAGTAAAGGATGAGAACTATTTAAGACTGTTAGTACTGTACTACTGAAACTTGAAGTTAATACAATACTATCATTGTGTTTAGCAAAGTGATGTTTTGAAAACACTCATTAAGTCCAACTTTGATCACAAAAAGGTCATAAGCTACTAAAACAGATTTTCAAAATATAAAGAGAGATGCATAGGACCCACATTAATAAACATTCAAAAGGAGCCTACATGTAAAAATAAAGGGGGAAGAAAACAATAATTCTTCACACAATCTTTTATTCCATTTAAATTGTACTACTAAGATGTGCTACTAAAAAAAAAAAATAAAAAATAAAAAAAAAATAAGTTCCCAAAAGGGTAATCCTTTGCTTTATATACCCAGAAACAGATAGGGCGATTACAGTGATTACAGTACATCTAATATTTGATATGAAAAAGAATTAAAGAAGAGAAAAATAAACTGGTACCAGATCTAATTTCACACTCAGGGGATTACAATGTAAAGAATACACACAAGCATTCTTCACTGACAACAGCACTGTGAAATGCTCAGTAGATTGCTGGCACTCTTAGGATTTAAAAGATTTAATGTTCTGCTTCGTTACTTCACAGCATGCAAAAGTTTGGAGGCCACTGGAAGACCAAGTAGCTTAACAAGGAAAAATAACAGAAGAAAACGGCTTCAAACTTACAGGATCATGATGGACCTTTCTTGACAGCATTTTACTGTGCTTAAATTGTGAAAACTAAAAACCAGAGTCCTTCTGTTCCCTTAGGGTAATCAAGACCATGTAGTGGGTGCCATTCTGACTGCCTCAAAAGTATCCTGTACATGTACTGACATCCTATTTTTATTTAGCCAAATAAAAAGAAACTTAAGTCCTTTTCTGCTGTAAGGAATAACACCTGCCTCCCTTAAAAAACATATACACTTGCAAGAGAAAAGAAAACAAACAAAAAAACCCACAATAAAAGAGAAACTAATTGATCAAACTCCCACCTGGAGCAGCTGAATTAGAAATTTTCTTTCTACCAGAATAGAGGTCATCGCTTGTCCTGGATTGCCAGGAGTGCACACTTGGCAAATGCATGCTTTCCCATGGTCAGCACTGGGGTGGACCACTGCTCCTGATTGTAAGAATCATAATTAGGGCAAAGCATCTTTGTGAGCTGCAGTAATTTCCCCCTTTTCTCCCCCGTGCAGCCAAGCAGGAGCAACCCTGCAGGGTAGGTGACAGCACTACAATAGCTAATCTCAACAAGAGAAACTCAAAGCAAGGAAATGTGCTCTGAAAATGCAATATGTATTTTAAGAGGATGAGACTCCTGAGAAAACAGAAGGCCGCAGTAATTAGTCCTCGGGATGAGAAGGTGGCTCTTTTGCCTAAGAAGGCCTTTCAAATCCTGGGTATTTAGTTTAGCTCAAAGAAAACAAGTTCTTTTATTAAACAAACATCTAATCACCTAGAAATTTTAGAGGCACACATACAACTTTAACAAAAAATAACTTCAAACAACTGAATTTGGTGTTTAAGGTGCCCTCTAAATTATCTGCATAACACAAAGGGGTTTGCAGTTGTTTTTACGCCTTCTATGAAGAAACATTTTGGGGAAAATGTTTTGTTCTTCCTGTTCTGCTTAGAAAGAGCTTGAGGGGAAAATCAAAATCCACACAAAATACACCTCCCCTGCCTGTCCCTTCTTGTGGTGCCTCCTGGGGCTGCCATAAGTCTCCCCTAGTGTTGAAGAGCACTGATGATACACCACAAGCACAGCCTGAATGCCTCAGAGAGAGTCCCTACCTCCCTTATGCTTTATTCCCCCTTCTCGGTAACCATTCCAAGACCTGCCCTTGCATACTTCTTCCTATTTTCATCCCTAAAGAAACCCACCCAGGCCAGGATGATGCCATCCCAGGAGGAGGTGGCATGGTGGCTCCTCAGGGACCGCACATGGGAAGCGGTTTCTGTCTCGTGCCTCTTCTCTTCAAAAGTTGCAACTTGTTATAGCAGAGAGCTGGTCACCAATCTCATGTAGTCCTGAGCAGTCCCAAATACATTATGAATAGACATTAAATCAACCATATTCACGGCCCCACCACTCAGAGTGAGAGCAGCACCCAGGCTGAACCATTGCCATTCCTCACCACTTCATCCCTCCCCTCCCTTTCCCCACTGGCTGTACCAATCAAGGATGTGATGCTGATGAAAAAAGCCTGATCCTTTTCCTTTTTCCCTTTTCCGTGCCAGCTTACACTTCAGCTTACAGGAGAGATGCACAGCTTACAGAGCTGCAATGGCACGGCCAACCCACGGTGTGAGGCCACATGGCCACGAGAGAAAAGGATGTGCCAGATGAAGGACAGCAGGTGGCAAGGGAAGCACAGCCAACACATTTGAAACTACTACAATTACATGATTTTTTGGCTATATAGGAAGCTTCACATGTGCTCTCCCATCATGCCTCTCCCATGGCTCTACATAGCCCAGAGATTTCAAGGGTTGTGTATTGACAAGTGGAATTTCTGAAGCTGACTTACTAATTTAAAATAATGGAGGCTGGATTTCTACCAACAGGATCATGTTCTGTGTGAGTCATCCATTCCCATCACTGAGTGCCATCACCTACTTCCTAAGCCCGTCATATTATTCCAAAAGTATTCAGACTCTGTGGCTTTCATAGATAAAACATGGGAAGCAAAAGGAAGACAGACTTGAAGGAGAGACAAACTGTTTCTTCTAAAGCAGTTTGTTCTGCTTCCTTAGAACTTCCTAAGCAGTTCTAGTTAATGCAAAGTTTGAAATATCTAGGTCTATTTTATTTTATATCCCATATGAAAATGTTTGTTACAGCAAGTACAGCACAGCATGTAAGCAATAATTGCTTTAGAAGGAGCAGTAATGTGCAAGATGAGTATTGGTGCTGAGGCCAAGAGAGACCAGGAAGAGCTCATTTGCAAAAGAAAGATATTTGAATTAGAAAGTGCATATTAATAAGTAAGGGTCACATCATGCATTTTCATCAAATATAAGGCAGCTGTAAATGCAGTATGAAATAGCTGCTATTTACAAGACATTATATTAAAGCCATACACTATAGTGTTTCATTTTGAAAGCTTACTGGACTTGAACTAGACTGGATAGACAGAACAGAAGGCTACTTATTATTTAAGCAGCACTCACCTCAGAAGGATATTAAGTTTATAGCCTGATGCTGCTTACTCATAACAAAGTCTAATTATGGCCTAACAAGCACACCCACTGGCTTCAGTGAGACTCGGCAAAGAACAAGACAGGATCCACTGTATGTCAGGTTTGGCAGCTCCCTGATGAAGTGCTCCAGAGGAAACAAACCATTCGGCCAGTTAATAGAGGAAACTATTTAGCACGGAAGCTGGGGAGAAGTGATGCAACTCGCTCACCACCGGAGCAGTCTCTGCCAGGGCCAGAGGCAGGGCTTGGGAGCTCTGCAGCTTCCACATGTGTGCACAAGACCAGCAAATCTCCTCATGGAAAATGATCACCTCCAGCAGATCCTTCATTTCATCATTTGTTTACAGCTTTGAAAGAAAGTTACTCAATCACCTATTTTTGTTACCCTGGTAATTGCATTGGGATTTCAGTTACATATACATGTCACCATCTTCTACTCTATTAGAGGAACATACTCTTTGGCAGCTATAATAAAATACAGAAAGACAATAAAGAAAAATAACCAGGGAAGAAACTGAGGACTAAATGGCTGTTGTTTTTGAGCTCCACCTCCCATCATGAAACAAACATCAAGTAGTAAATCAATTCTGCATATCAGCTTGGTGTACCACAACACACAAAATACACACCCATCCAACTGGTATCTCTCTGAATATTCAATGCCAGCAGTATCAACCTAGACAGCAATTTCACTCCAAGAGCTATCTCTTGGTTTTGAGCTGAGCTTCCTGCTTTGCTCTTCAAACTATACTCCACATTGCCCATAGACTACTCCTGATCATAGTCTCTGCTCAAAGAATCTTAATTCAGTCAGACCAGATCAGGCCACCAACGAAGTGGCTGTGAGGCACTTCTGTTACAGGGTGTCACAGCTGGGACCACTGATCACTGCAGAACTGTCCTATGGAGAGCATCCTGAAAAGCAATGCTACTGGTAATGCAGGGACTGCAAGACTGTGACACATTATGGGGAAACTGCATCAAACTGACTAAATGTGGATTCTTTTCTACATCACTTTTACGTTCTCTATTTATATCTATAAAGAAACAGACTTTCTTAAGCTGTGCAGACTCAGGTGTGGAGATGAACCTGACTACACTTAAGGGCTGGCAATGCATAAGGGGAAGTCTTTGCTCTGTTCATAACAGGCTGTGTATAATTTGTTGCAACTGTAGAACAATGGCCTAGATAAAGTGAATATCCACAGCAGTTGTGTTCCTGACCTATCCCAGCACTAGCAGTCTCAAAACATCTCAGGGGCCAAATACCCGTGTTTTTGAAAAATAGCAAAATGAAATTGTGGAAGGAGGAAGGGATGGAGGCGAGAGTAGAGCACAGCACGTTGCACCACTGAAAAAATTACAGCTTATATCTCTCCATTAAAACATTTCAACCAACTACATCAACGACACCCATTTTATCTATCACAAACACACATGTGCTTTTGAAATGCCTTGAAAGCCAGTGCATCAAAGCAGAGCAGCCCAGCAGGCCATGCCCACACGTGGTTCCTCCCATGCTGAAGCTTGTCCCAGAGCCCACCACCTGGCTGCAGTAGCCAGAAGGACGAGGATGAGCCAGTGCAGGCATCAGCCACGGTGCAGGCAAGGGCTGGCAGTGGCTCCCTGCACACAGCACACTTCCCAGCCTTTTGGCCAGGTCTTCTGAAATGCTTGATCTCCGTGCATTAAGCACAGGGGAAATTGCAATCATGCATATACAAAACAAGCCAAAGCCTAACATGACGATTTTGGATGTGTACTAACTGGTGAATCAGACATTTTTCCACCTCTCATCTCTTTCCTCTGTTAACTAATGACTCAAAATAATCCCTCACCTTTTAAACTGTAATATTCAGATGAGAAGTGTAAAAGCAGATGTGGTCTTTAATTCTAAATTCTACATGTATTTTGGCTACAGTCTTAATAATAGCATGCTAAAGGCCCTTCAGTCACTTCCTTTCCTCTTGATTTTATCTTGTTTCATTCAAATTACTACATACAACTTCATACAATTTCACAGTTTCAAGCATTGAAACCTGAATGCAGTAACAATCAGACTGCCACCCCAGCAAACACAAACACAGACAACCTGCAATTTCTTTTGCATGCCAATCCTAGCAATGCTGCATGTATCTCTACATGGTTTCTATGTGCTTCTCCTCAGTGAGCTGGGAGGAGGAGAACAAATGAAGGAAAAGGATAAAAAACCAGAGTGGCCATTATATCACCACATCCATTTTTCAGGATGCAGTGCTAAGGAAAAGCTCTTGGGTTCATCTATCAGCAGGAACAGCCAGTTGGGATTCCTGCCTCACTCAAGAGGAAGAACTTCAAAAAGCACACACAACTGGTTCTCAGGCTCTTCAAAGGGCTCCAGAAGCAGGAAAATACCAGACTACAACATATTCAAAACCCAATAATAACAGTGGCAGCTTCTGCCATCTTCTCACATTAGAGATGTATCTGCAACCAACCCCAGGAGCGAAGAGAGATAACAAGCCAGTATATCAGCCCACAGGAGAAAATGGAAGTCAGGAAGAGGGAAGATGGAGGCATCTGCCAAATATTTAAATTTAACTATTTTGGTCAACTACTACACTGGAAGTTTTCAAGAGTAACTTGAGGGAAGGTAGAGGTTAGGGTAGAAGTAGAAAAGGGAAGAAGTAGAAAAATGTTTATTTTTGATCAGTGCTGTCAGATGTGCTCTTCAACTTTCAACTCTGCTTCCTTGGTGAAGAAGAAAGTGAGCTATAAAGGGGTTACCAAGCTTCGAAGCAGAAAAAAAAATAAAGGAAAGTAAGCAAGCAGGTAAATATCTCAAAGACACAGCTTCAAAAGGAACTGACAGTGCCAACACCATTAACTGGGGAGACTGCCTGCATAAATCCATCCATATTTGAATGTGAAATTTTCCCAAAGCTTACAACTGTATCAAAGGCTATTTCATACTTAAAGAAAAGAGGAAAGGGTCTGAAAAAAGCAGGGAAAGAAAATAAAAAATCAGCACGACTGTGCCAGTGAGAAGAGCACAGACTGACCCCCCCACTCAGATGTGATGTATCTCACAATACGATTTCATCCACGAGAGCCTCCCACGGTAGTGCCTGCCATTAACGCTGCTGCCTGCAGCCCGCAGCGATGCCAGCACGCCTGTTTACACAGCCACGCTGAGAATCAGATCTGGCTTCCCCATGCAAAACAAAAGCCACAAAACACGTCGGGTTTTTCTGCATTTTTAAGGCAGATCCAGTCCCTGTTCTGGGTCACGTGGGAGCTGTATGGCTGTGCCAGAACAACCGGTGTGCATGTGTGCACGGGGCTGAAACAGGGGATGTGAATTCATCTCGTAAAAACACAGTTAAAGCCAGCTCTCCCTGCCAGACTTATCCAGGCTTAGAGGAATTTATAAATGAGCAAGTAAAACCTATCCACGTAAGTCTTTTCGGAGACAAAGCTACGTCTCGTGCATTACCGTACTGTGTATCCAAGAGACATTTTCAGGGGATGAATAAATAACACCGTGTTCCAAAGGTGCTGGCTCCCTGTTACTGTCCATGTCTGCTGTCACTAGACTGCAGAAGGGACTCCCCTACAGAGTATAGGACATGAGCCACCTGCTGAAGGGATTGCCTGTGCCTGGCACGCCCAGGCTGCAGCCCCAGTTTTAGGTCACAAAAGGACAAACTGTGACATGGCATCCAAGAGAGGCAACTGTCCAAGGGCTGTCACCTGTGCTCCTGAACAGGCACATGCAAGAAAATGCACATAGAAAAGCTTTACTTGCAAACCCCAAAGCTCTTGTGTGCTAGTGCAGGTAACACTGACATTCAAACAGAGCTCTGAATTCACGGGGGAAATGCAGCTGCTAAAATACCTGTATTACAAGCAGGGTTCTGAGTGCAGTTAAATGCCTGGTTCTTTTATTACATGTCAGTTTCAAATCCCCTCAACTCAATTTACTTCCACCTTTAAAAAGATAAAATTCCTCACTCATTTGCATTACTTTCACAATCTCTACATTTTGTTTCATTCATACATTCACAACTGCTGAAATGATCTCTGATTTGAGAAGCTGAATTCTCATTTGCAAGGCAAACAGCATTCATACCCAAGGAAAATCAAATGCTCATCCCTTTTATTAAAATAAAAATACCTTTCCACCTTTTCAAATGCTTAATTCCTATTCCCGTGAGTTTTAACTCTTTGCAGAGTTATCACAGCACACTCCAACGGACCTTTTCCACCACTAGAGTGAGAAAACACAGAGATGTGAACTCTTGCTTTGAAACAGAATGGAAAATCCTAGCAGGCTTCTGTGGAATGTAAAAGAAGCCTTATGTGCAGTAAAAATCACACGTGCAACAATGCAGAGGAGAAAAGTACCAAGAGTCATCGGTTTGACTTGCACAGATAAACTTGGGAGAATAAAATAACCATGTAGAAAACTTATATACACTGAAAAACAAACAGTTTGAAAAAGGTAGCAGGGCTCATTTTTTGCCCCCACTCCATCCCAGCAAGCCTCAAAATTACTTAGACAAGAAGAGATATTTTATGCCTTGTATTAACACAGATTCCCAGATCTATGTAATCTGTATAATCCATATTCCATGCGTAATTCCAGCATCCCTGTAATCCATATTCCACTTGCTTTTATAAATTACTAATTCGGAAAATTAATATATACAGACATGAAAATTTAACCAAAGAGCAACTCCAAGAAGTGTCTTAACCAAAGCTAGTACTAACACACAGAAGCTTTCAGCTCACTGGGAAATTAAATTGCAAAGCTCTGATTTACAGCTCTTCGGGTCTCTGGCACTATAGCATGGTACACAAGCTGAAAAAAAAATTCATCAAGATTTGGAAGCACATCCTAATGATGTTTATTTATGTGAAAACTGGTGCAAGCAGTCAAACTCACACAAAATGCATTTTATCAGTTCTCCCCAGCTACCCTCTCCAGGTTTATATTTACTTCTATTTAACAGCTATTTTCTTCTTATTTGAATATTTCATTGAAATTCCCCAAAAGAAAATTTTAAGTTTCTAATACTGCATTTTTTTCAGCTCTGACAACGGTAAGAAAACTTTTAGCTCCCTGAAATCACACCAGCACAAAAATACATCACAGGTGCTGCAAGAAACTTCTGCTGCTCATGAAATGTTCTCAGAGTGTATGGCACATACCATGTTCAGAGCAGTTACTCTGCTTTCCTAGAAAGAAGCATTTGATGTACATCTAACAAAACTAACAGATTGTAGCAGCTGGAAAACAAAATTAATGTAACAATAAGGTTATTTTTCTCCTCCTTCTAAGACACCATGGGCTGACAAAGTGCCACCTCTAAGGAAGTCCGGCCTATTTGGTAAAAAGTGTTAGCACTGGAAAATTCCCTGTTTTGAGAATGCAAACTCCACAAGTTTGGTCAAGACAGATACACATTGATAAAGCCACTATTTCCAGCTTTAGAGCTAAAGACACTCAGTTTTCTTTCTGCATTAATTTTTGGCTGAGTATGTGGCCCCTGTAGGTCCTTCTAGTGCTGTCTCTTGAAATGATGCAAATAAATTGCAAACTCAACATTTCCATATGCATGGGATTATATAAGGAATGCAAGGACAACTGAGACTTACTAAAAAAATATTACTCATGTTCAAATATCTTGTAGTTATTTTTTTCTCTACTGAAAATAACTTTAACTTGTATTTCTCAAATATATTGCAGTGTACAAATTCTTAGGGAAGAGGAACAGACTTCAAAGCATACCTTCTGGATATTTCTCTTTTAGGATGAAAACTATTTTTGTTTTTTATAATTTTTAGTTGTCAAACATATTTCAAAGAGAGATGATCAGCTCAGACACGCATTACTGAGCCTGGTAGAAAGATTATTGGATAAAATTCCATCAGCTGTGCAGGTCTGACTAAGCATTGCTCTGTAAAAGCTTGGTATGAAGCTAGAGACTTGGGCAGAACAGAGAAACAGGCTACTCCAATTTTGCACCCAGATCATAATTTGGAGCTTATGCTCATCCTAAAACTGGCCCTACCTCTTTACTTTAATGTTGGTGCCAGAACTGCTGTCTCTCACCTGTGTCACTCCCATGGAAAACTCCCACTGCCTACACTAAGAGATTGCAGCCTGAGCTGTACACCCAATAAAAGACCTTTTCTCAAAGTCATTTAAAGCCTTGAGAGAAAGTAAAACAAATGGGGGTAACGAATGGTGAGGTTGATGGACAGAAGGAACAGAAAGAGAGAAAAGAAGAAACACAGTTTCAAAGTAGTATTATAAGCATGATTAATTGGAAAGAAGCCTATGGATTTGTACTGTTTATTTTGAGCTACAAAATATAAATTAAATACTGCAACTTAAGCAACTATTTCCTCACTCATTAGACTCAGGTATGCATCAAGGTATGCCTTTATATATTAAAATGATGAATAATTCTGCATATATCATTCAACAAAAGTTCATGCATTCTATATGACATGAAAGAAAAATGAAGCAACAAGAAAGTCAGGGAAAGACATTCAATGACTAAGCATCACACCTGGCAAAGACAACAGTGAAGCAATCCCTGCACTGACAAGTAGAGTTAACACACAATACTGACAAGGTGGGCCAAACTTCTTGTGCCTCAGAAGGCAGCAAAGCCTGGAAGAACAAGATAATAGCAAATAATTGTAAAGACTGACGTGACTACTGCTTCCTGCTAAAGAGCAGTGGTGGCAAGAGCACTGCTGTGCAAGGAGCTGTGGTTGGCTGCTTCCCTCTCCCCTGGCTTGCCAGCTCCACAGCAGGGGCTGCAAGGAAATAGCACAGACAAAAAGGAATATAAGGCAAAAGCACAGCAGACAGTGAACCAGAAAACATGGTTATCTAGCCAAAGCTCACTCTTTTTTAGAACACTTGTCTCTCTAATATTACCAAAAACTTTCTGGATATTCATCTTGATGGAAGTGGAGTGGATTTTTTTTACAAGAGCATGCAGTGACCGAACAAGGGGTAAATTGGTTTAAACTGAAAGAGGGCAGGTTTAGATTCCAAGCATTGGGAAGAAATTCTTTACTGTGAGGGTGGTGAGGCACCAGGTTGTCCAGTGAAGTTGTGGACATCCCATCCCTGGAGGTGTTCAAGGCCAGGCTGGGTGGGGCTCTGAGCACCCTGGTCTAATGTAAGGTGTCCCTGCCCATGGCAGGAGGGCTGGAAGTAGATGGTGCCCTTAAGGTCACTCCCAGCCCAACCCATTCTATGAAATCCAAGCATGCAAAAATATTAAAGTATCTGCACAGTGTAGTAAAGCAGTCAAAACTGCAAAAGTTTAGGTACACACTAATTATGAAATAGAAATATGGTAATATTGACAGGTTTAATGCTTTTAAGGAAATCAGATACCCTGTGGAGAGAGCAAATTCCAAGAGTCACATGATATCTGGCTTGAATTTTTACTCTCTTGCCATTTAGTACAATAAATTTTGGTTAAGAATTTGTGTAAAAATTGGAGCAGGTTACAGAGAAGTAAACTATTTCTGAATTTATAAAATGAGCACAAAAACGTTCTGCCTTATTTACATCTCTATCATAGTGAAACCTCAAAGTAGATTGAGGGTACTTTTAAAGAAGTTTCATGATAAAGCAGCACTTGATAGATAAGCTTTGGAAAAATCTTTCTGTCAGGGCATTAACCTGCAGCTGAGAGCTCAAGGCAAGAACTCTCTAAACTCTGTGGTAGTTCCTTCCTCAGACACCAGAACTCACATCAGGTCTCTCCTAGATTTGCAGCAGTTGGTAAAAGTCAGACAAGTAAAGTAAAGTAGCTACTATCTCCACCCACACACCCTGTCCCAAGGCAAAGGTTCCCAGTTTGCACATGGAGCAGCTTGGGAACAAATGTAGTTTTCCTCCCAGGAGCCAGAGTCTGTTTGTTTACCTTGGTATATGCCCAGGTAAAATGTGTAGATTTCTACATAGGAGCAAGTGGAATTGCTTGCCAGCTGTAGCCTCTCCCTGAAACACTGTTTTCAGCTTCCATACAATTTCCCATCACAAGACCCAGACAACTCCACTGGGAAATGTCTCCAACAAGCCCAAGAATGAACAAGATATGAACGTACTCATCAAACCAGGTTTTGGTTGCACAGGCTGCAGCCAACTGCTCCTTGCTGCTTTATCCCACAACTCAGCACAAGGAAGTGTCCAACCAAAGGACCATCTTTAGACTTGAAGAATAATCTGCTAAAATTGTAACCTTAACTTTTAAAATATATTCTACTATAGCTCCAATGTCCCATTGCTCTGCTTTCAACATGACACCTCCTACTAAATTTGCTTTTATTCCAGTTAATTCACACTTTGAATATGCTCACATAATGGCTTGTGTTTGTGTAACATGCAAATAATGTTATGGATTAACATTAATGTTTTATTTTGGCTCTAAAGGCACACAGTCAAAATTACCTTAGTAGAAAAAAAGTGAAGGAAACATCTAACTAGACGAGAACTGTGAACACCACAATTATACCAAGCAACCAGTTATAAGTAAAACTCTATAGCCAAAACCAGCTTCCAAATTATTTATTACCATGAAAGCAACTTCCATTGTCCTTCCCAAGCCAACCTGTCTGTATAGACTATGAACACCAAAGGATGTCCATCTCAGTGATGGTCTTCCAGAACTCTTACCACAAATTAGACATCACACCAAAATTTAGCATTTGCCAAAAACATCATCACAATTTTCCTATGTTCATTGCTACTTATATTTAAGATTTAGGCAAACTGGCACTTATTCCAATGGCATTTATTTTGGTGGATGATGGCAAGACACATGATGACACACCTGACAAATAATAAGTCTGGTATGGGGAAACGTGGATATTGGCAAGTTCTCAATCTTCAATTTATTGTTTTCATCAACCCAACCCTGGCTCTAATTTGGGAGCATTTTATTTTGGTCAAAGAACTCATCTAGTAGAACAAGTCATACTTTGTTAGTTCTTGCCCAGGGAATAGGTGTGTTTCTCAAATTATACTCTCACAGACTAGGAATAAAGAGGATAGGTTGGGAAAGAAAATCATTATTGGAGCTGGGCTTCAATTTAGTTGTCCTGTGTCCTGAACAGCCTTTGTATTTTGAACATGCATTTTCTATTTGGCAAACGTCTACTCTACAAAGGCAAATTTCATATTAAAGCTACCAGAATTTAATTCTTTAGTGTTTCTGGAGATGCATTTTTTAATAACCCTTAAAATTTGTGGATATTATAGTGTTTCATATTTTAAGGAAAATTACTGCAATTGACGTGTCAGTTTTGAGTAAAATTATTGTTCATGAGAAGGGGCCAGGTTAATAACTCTGGCGAAACTTGTTTATTTTTGTTCCAGTTAGATCTGTAAAAAGCCTGAATTTTTGTATTAGAAATGCAGATTCTGTCTAGCCCAGAAGATCAAGAGCTTGCAAAATGGTGACACTGCAGGAGTAACAAAATCAAGTTCAGACAACAAAAAAGCCAATTTCATTTGGGCTTCCCACAGGTTTTTTAACCCTTTTGAAGAAATAAAACCACAGCAGTAATTTGCCAGTAATTAATAGAAAACAGAGCTTCATTTTGGCCAACAGGCCAGCATGGCTGTTTCGCATAAATCACAGAGAGGGTCAGGACTATCTCTGTGCACATAGAAGGCACGAGGCCCTCAAGGGATGCTGCTTCTGAATTACTGACAGCCAGATTAGGAACATCTGAAATAGAGAAGTCTTAGTTTCAGCTCTGGCCTGTCCTATGCCCAGCACAAACAGATGGAAAGAACACAGTTGATAAAAACTCTAAACACAACTTCGTAGTTCAGTTTAACCTTTTAGTATTTTTAGCTTACAGTGCTTTCCCTTTACCTACATTTTTTTCAAGAAAGAGACAAAACCATGTAAAAATTATGTAACTATTGAATTAAAAGGTCTATAAACAATTACTTAAACAATTTTGCTGCAGTTTACTTTTGAGCTCTACAACCATATGAGCAGCATCTTTAAATGTAATTTCTCAGTGACTTCAGTTCCTCTATCATCAGTTGTCTGGGAATGGAGCACGTCTGGGCAGTATACAAATTTATGGTCTTCAGTTAAAAAAAAAACTCTTACTATCAAATCTACTAACATCAAATAATGGTGTTCTTTTCCTCAAAAATTTTCAGACTTTACTTAACACACAGTAAGTAGAGGCACATTTGTGCATTCATGGTTTTCCAAAAGAAATAACCACCTATAACTTCTCCCAGTGGGTAGCATCAATTCAAAAACAATCAGAAAACGCTTTATAAACTAGCATTGAACAAAAGATGTTTCTGGTGTCATGACGAAGCCAACACTGACACAGCAGAGTTATCAGGGCATTGTGTTCCTCCTGAGCAGCTACTGCAAGCTTCAGCAAATGGAAATACCAGCATCATGATCCAATCACAATGTATTTCTGAGTTTAGGATCAAAGTGCCAGGTTGACAGATTTCTGCCAGCTAAAAAAACAGGTACAGTCACTGTCAGGGGAAAAAATAATTAGGTGGAGGACTAATGTGAAAACAAAGAGTAGTTTTCATTTCTGCCCTGATTGCCTCCTCTGTGCTAAGGCTGCAGTCCTGCTCTTCACACCATTAACATTAGAGACAAGGATGCAACCAGCACCTACAACTTAAAATATGGCAGACAAAAACAGAGTGGATTTACATATCACAGGACATAAATGAAAGCAAGCTAACATTGAAGCCTTCCCTTACACCAAACTCTTCACTGTGGTTTTCCAAAGCCTCATTTTATCCAAGCAAGATTAAAAATTGACACAAAGAAGCAAACATACAGGACGGAACATAGCACACACAATTCCTTACCAGATAATAATAAAATAGCAGTTTTTATAAAATTTAAGAGGAAGAGAGACACCAGCACGGGATGATGGGCTTAATCATTGGCTGCTATGGTGGACACGTACCACAGCCCAAGGCTGCACACCATCTAGTGCTGCCAAGGGAAAATGTGAAAAAAAATGGAAGAGAATACCTGTAAACTATGACTCTCTGATTTACAGTTTCCTAGGAGGATTAAGGAAGCACATTTTTCATTGTGACAAAGAAGTAGCCCAATTTCATCAGCTTAAACAAGTATTAAATTCACCTAGCCAGCAGTAAGAGAGTAAATTTAGAGCTACTGACTGTGTAGCCATGAAGAAACTCTTAGTAATTCTTTAGTAACTGAAGTTTTATTAATTTAACTACGTCTTCCACATGTAAGCAAACAAAAAATTAAATGTGCTGTCAAAATTAATTTGTTTGTGCTTTTCCCTCCAATCCTTTACACACCTCCAGCTATTTACAGAGTACTTCTGTGTACCAGGCATTCACATATTTCAAGTTGACAAGTGAAAGCAATGAATGCTGGAACTGCAGGAATAACACATCTCTGAGATGTGGACATTTCAGCAGCGGTCAGGAATAACCTGAATTAGTGACATTCTGCAGGGAAACCAGGCACCTCCTAGTACAAAGGACAAGGATTTAAAGGTCAGGTTGCAGTGCTGACAGTCCCACCTCGATCAGCAGTGATTTGGCCAGCACAGACCCCTTCAGCTGGGGGCCAGGACACCACTCCAGTTCTCTGTTTATTGCAGCACAGGAGTGCTGGGCTGGCACAGCTCTCAGCCTCACTCACTCATCCAGGAGCTGCCACTTTACAGCCAGCAGCACCTCTGCCTGCATCCAGAGCCACAACACAGCTTTTCCCCTCAGCATCTCTCTGACATTCTGCATCTCTGCTCCCAGCACACTCCCTTTGTTCTAGCCCACTATGTGATGCCACACATTAAATTTCCCTGATTTGGGAGAAAAAGACACTGCATTCTTATTGTGCCCTCTCCAGCTGTCCCTCTCTGTGCTGCTCTAACTGCTGCATCCCTCCTCACCTCGCATTCCCTCACTCTCTGCCTGGGACACTCAGCTTCAGACCTGGCTGCCCAGTTCCACCTCTTCCCTCACAGGCTTTTCCCACATTAAGGTGTCCAGAAATATCCAGGACTGCTGATTCTCCCTTGTTACCATGTCTGCCTTGCTGGTATTTTATTTTTAAGAGAACCATATGAAAATCAGCATGACAATGAAGCAGGGCAAAGCCACTAATCAAAACCATTTGAAATTAATTTCCTTAAAAACATAAAATATAAACACTTGCACAGTAGGATGAGGAACAAAAGCTCCAACATCAAAATGAAAACTATTTTTCCTTTTTTTAAAGTATGATATCATTGTAGCACCTCCAGATTTTTAGAAGCAAGTAATTTTTAAAAGTATCATTTGGTTTGTTGAGTTAAAAAGCAAAAAGAGAGGATGAGTGTATAAAAGACAGAGAAACAAAAAGAAAGAAATGTTGGGGTTTTCCACCTTAGAAATTATGCAGACACATGGCTGAGATAAAACACGAAAATATCTACTGCCTATTTAACTTAAAAACGTTTAAATGCATAAAAAATATTTTGGAGAACTTTTTTTTTAAGATTTAATTCTGCAAAGGCTTATGCATTTGATTGACCACATGAGCACCACCCTTTTGGTGGTGCAAGAAAACAAAATGTACATATCTGTGGAATTGTTCCATAAGAACTGCATTTATTCCTAAAATACAAACAAGGATTCTAGAAACAAATCAGAAAAGTTCCTTTGGAGAACTCTTATCCAATTTCAGTATTTTATATAGCACTAACTGAGCAGAAAAACCTTTCATAAATTAGAAGTGCAAGGAATGCAAGATACAGTGCACAGACTTTTATACACCTTTTTCATTGATATCTGCAGATTTTTGTGCAATCTTCTCCCAAAACTCAGCACTCAGTTTGTACCCATAATTTCAGACTTTCCTACATTTTTTTTCCTATTTCACCAAGGCAGGCATTCCAAATACCCTTTTTTTGGTAGCTCCTCCTCAGTTTATGCCATTTAGCTTTGTGGTACCTATAAAATCAGAGTTCACAGAAGACCCTTTCACACTATCAGATGTTATTATCCTATCCATTTATGTAGGAATTTAATGTTTTCAGAAATAACAGAAACCAAAAATCTTCATTATCACAGCACTATTCTGCAAACATTTTTTTTTTCCCTATGCAGTTTGTCTACGTATTTACATCCATGGGATTTTGCTAGTATCCAGAGCTCTGGACAGAGCTGTGACCTCATCCACATACAATCAGAGTCATAAAACATGTGCTGGACCCAAATAAAATCATTATCTCTAAAAACATTGACATAAGTAGAAGACTCATATTTACCATTTGGCTCAGAATATTCCACGTCCATCATCAGGTGTCAGCAGGGACAAAGCAAAGCGTCTCGGAGCACCAGCAAATGGGCTGCTTCCACTGAATAGTTTGGATGCAGTTTGACAATGAAAACACTTTTTAAAACAGAAAACAAGCAGGCAACAGCAAGCTGAATAGCGGGTGGAAAGCTCTAGTAAGCGCATTCTGTGGCCCAGGCAGCTGCAAATCATAACAGGCCATTCCCCCGGTTTGTCAAGGGATCGCCACGAGTTAACACAACTTGCAAACAATAAATATCGTTCTGGCCACTCGTAAAGGCCCATTAATTTTGTCCACGTTTATCAGAGATTGTATCGCAATTCATACGACTCTGTGTATAAAAGAGCCTGTCCTCCAAAACAAATTACATCAGCTCCTCATTAGTAAATATTTTTTAGAAACAAAACAGGAGTCAAAGTTTTCACAGTTTGAAAGGCACAGAGAAAAACAGTAGTTTTAAATTGACTCTAAATGAAAGCATGGTAGAGTGAAACAGCTATATTCCCAGCAATTGTACCAGGCAAAGCACCCATGCAGATGGTTTGCTCAGTATCACTTTTTTGTGACAGAAGACCCAGTGTTGCCCATTTGCATTAGAACAGCCAGACAAAATCTCTGTGTGTGATAATTTGCTGTAGCTAGAGAGAATTTGCAATGAGAGCTTGAGAGTTTTCATAGCAACCCCCAGTGTCCCTGTGTGCATGAAGGATTAGAAAGGAGACGGACGCTCCCTTTGCTGGCTGCTCAAAACCAGTGACACAATCGATGTCACACACCTTGAGCTTTGTCTAGGCTGAGCTCCAAATTTCCTGACCTTTCCTTCAGTTTTTTAAGTTATTCATCACTTTTCTCTTGCCTAAACACCCTGCCTTCTCTTCTCCCTCTTTTCCAGCTCTCCATTTGAAGCCGCTAATGCGGGTCGTTCCAATTCTGGCAATCAATACGGTTTTTTGGAGGATTGAGCTGTATCAGTTTGGCTCTAATTTCTCTCTCTCTATTTTTTTGTAAGCCATCTGAATGAAGGGTAGTTCTTACACAATAAAGATTTATCCAGAGCAGTGACATCGTACACATATACAATTTTTTAACACAAACAACCATAATTGTCTGACAAAAAACTATTTTATACCTCGATGATTTTATGCAATAAAACTGAAGAAATTAAACAGAAAACCGTCAATGTAAGAAATTGTTTCTGACATGCATAGGAACTGGAAGCATACAACTTGATACATTTTACAAAGACAAATGCCTGCCCAGCAAAATCAATAGATTGCAAGACCACTAGATAGGTCCCATCTAGGACTGAAGTTTTCAATAGTACCTGAAATTCTTGAAAGGCCATAAAATTAAAAATGTAAACATTAAAGACAGTACAGATATCTTCTAGAACTCTTCCTGCAAGGGTATGTGATAACACACAGGTAGATACAAACCACAGCTACCACAGTGCTCTCACTCAATTCCTCGAGAGTCTAAAGAAACATTCCATTAGGAAACAAGAGTACTTCAGCTAACTGCAAGGCTTATTACTATGCAAAGCTTTTCCAGAGTGATGGAAAAACTCCATTGTGTGCCAAACTGTCATGCAAACTAGCTTAACTCACAAACTAGAAATGTGTAGCAATAATATACACAGTGAATATTTAATGTCAGGTATGCTTAGCTAAGAAGGAAGCCCTTTAACAGCATAGAAAAGGCAAAATGAAAGGAAAACTTTTGAGAATTACCTATAAAGAGAATAAAATATGCAAGTCTGTGCTGGAGATCAGAAATCTTACTCTACAGTATGCAATGAGAGGGAAATAATTAAACAGCAGATAACATGATACCCCTGGAAAAACACTGGGGAAAAAACAACTTGGCTAACTTCAGAAACACAGAAATAGAAAGTAGCAAAAAAATTGAAGCTCTGCATTTTGGCTAGTTTATTTCACCATTTAAAATTTATCCTGTAACACCATAAAGATGGCAACTGTTATTTAAAGAGCAGAAAAATATAGCACGAAGTGAGGCCCTTGCAGATTCAATAGAGATACAAATTGAGTGAATTATTATTGTTAAATGTCACTATTATCTTACACACACAGAGTAGATTTTGTAGGATACAGTTACAGCAAAAAGCCCTTCATCAGTCTTTCGTGACAATCAAAGTTAGCACTATCATCTTTAGTGTCTCAAAACAATCCGTGTTGGAGGAAAACCTTGCTACTGTAATCTCAGAGAGCCTTTCATCAAGTTATCAGCTACAAAATGTAGTGTGGTGGCTTTGAAATCCCTTATGACTAAGAATAGGGCATGAATCAATTGCTCACCCTCTACCTCATCCCTAGCAGTAGGAAAAGGTGAGCTAATTGTCATGCTTATTGTATTTGATAAAATACTAAAGGTACCCTAGATCACGGTGATACTTGACCTGGGATGTCAGCAGGTACACTGATGGGGATGCTGGGTTTTCCTGCTGCAGAGTGAGGTCTTCCCAGCAAGTAGGAGCATTTCCCAAAGCCCCTGAAAGGAACAGCATCTTAAAACACTTTTCCTGTATTTCCATGGCCTCTGAGGTTTTGCAGCCTCTTGACAGGATTGGTTTCTCTTTCCTTACTCCAGGTAACAGCCTGGCACAGAGGGAGTGATACAGGACAGAAAATGAAGCTGCTTGCTGCCAGCCACAGCTGCCCCTCTTCAGGGACCAGAGGGAAGGTGAAGAGTTACCATAAGAGCATGGAACACAAAAGGCTGAGAAGCAATGGCAGGAGCCTGAATTGCTGGTGGCTGAGCTCATTAAAAGAAAAATTAAGGGAAAAATGGAGGGAAATGTGCCTAGTCATACATATTAACAGGATTTGGAATTGTTTAACTAAACCTGACTCTAATATACACGTTCTTTAGAAGAAGACTTGCAGCAAGTGTGTACAAATCTCCACCTTATAAGCACCCCCAAAAATTTACTGACCATCCAGATTTCAGTCAGAATAAAAATTGTTTTATCTTGTTGATAAATCATGCAACATGCAAGCATCTTTACTTTTCTGAATAACAGGCATCACTTACAAACCTTAATGCATTTCATCTGTAACATTGCTTCCTGTTCCTGATAGGGAAAGGAAAATTCACGAGGCAAATATTTAGCTCCAGGCAACAGGCCAGTATAGCAACAGAAACTTTTACACTTGTGCCAAGATTTCTTGGTTTCCTTTTAAAATGAAAATCGTGACAATTATCTTGATGCTCTCTGATGAATCAGATCTGTCTATATGAAAAAAAGTCTTTTTTTGTTTCCAACACACTATTTTACAAGCTTATTCACTCTCTTTTTAAAAAAGCAGCTTATGTATTTAAAAGCTAATGTGCTTGCATGAAAACATTCGTAACCAGTCAAACCACAGAGATTTTCAGTCAGTTAACCTGAAATGTGAATTGAAAGAGATACAGAATTTCTCCAAGGGGGTGAATTTAGAGATACTTTTAAAAAAGAAATACAGTTGCTCTCTGCTGTGTTCAACATTTTCCAATCCACACTACAAATCTGACTGACTTGTACTGTCAATCCTTGGTAAGGTCAGCATTTCAAAAGCTGCTGTGCCACAAATTAAAGCTTCTATTAAATCTGAAAAAACCCAAGTACTTCTCATGCCATGCCCATGCTGCTTATCACCACAATTCTAAATTTAAGATTATTATTCTGATTCTTTGTCTCATACATGCTGGATTTGTTCTGTGGTCTTCTCAATACTATTCTTGAGCTGTTTTCCCACCAGGCATGGAAAGTGTCTACTGATCTGTAGGTAAGAGTATGAACTCTGCTCATTTTTAATCCCTGTTTTAACTGTAGGCTCACACTGAGCAGCACTTTAAGAAAGGCTAAGGTCATTCCAGTTTGCAAAAAGTTCTGGCTCATTTCCAGTAGGTGTTCTAAAGCCTAAGTTATCTTGTTATTTTTCAATTTGCTAAGATTCAGGAATCTAATCTGTTTCTAATGTGTATTTGTTTCCATTGCCTTTGCAGCTTTTCCCCCAGAAATCTCCTCCTGGCTCTCATGAACAAGCTTCTTGATCAGCAGCTAATTGCTCCCACTGGTAAAGCTGAATCCAAAAGTACTACAGGTACAAAAGTTCACAGCAGAGAACAGCATCTACATTTGGGCAAGAGCTTACCATTTCCTGGAGTTCTGCCTCTCCCTCCTTCTCCCCTGCTGGGCAGAGCTGCAATTTCACTTTCTGCTCTCAACACAAGGAGCGTATTTACAACAAGCAAACTCTTGTTAAACCCAATGTCACATGCAGGGTTCAAACATCATCATGCACAGACCCCAATTCTTTTGCCAGTCAATTTTTCCCATTGTGAATTACCAAAATTCCTTACGGTCAGGATGGGAGCAAAAAATAAGGTAAATAAATAGAGACAACTTGACAATAACCAGGGAAACCCTTGCTGTCACCCAGCAGCTTCTCAGCAGTCAACCTGCCCCACAGCTGAAGACACAACTCCTCCAACACTGTCTGCTTACACTGTTGCTGTACAGAAACATTCTTTTCTGTACGAGAGGAAAGACTCTGAAACCCTGAAACCTCTGCAGCTCTTCAGTTGGTGCTTGTAATTCTTTACAGTCCATCCCCCAAGACAGAGAACAGCACCATGAAGAAGTATTTCAAGCCCATTTCAAAAGGAATCATACATTATGCAAAGCTCCTTTCACAACAAAAACCAGGGCTAGAGATCCATGGTAGAAAGCCAGTAGATCATGAATAAAATACAAACCCAGGACTCGTTGCATAGGATTCTGTGTTTCCTTGAGTAATTCACTTTCTGAATTATCCAAACCTGAATCTCCTGCCCTTCATAACCCTGTGGTCAGACATGCCCCTCTGTGCCATACAATGTTTACATGATGACAACAGACATGATTACAATACCTAGTTTTAATTGTAAGAACTTTTTCTGTGATTTTGCTTTATTTTCTTAATACAGCTGGTATTAGTCCAATGATTGCAAAACTTCCCAGTCCAGAGCCTCCTTTTTATTGGAAAAGTTTCCATTGACTGTATGAATTAAACTGAATTCTAGAAATTAAAACTGACCCTTTTTGGGTTTCCTTGGTAAGAACTATATCAAATCAATTTTGCCCAAACAGAGCTTTCGATCTGAGAGAAGATGAATCCTTGTGTTCTCTTAAGCATGCCCCATCAAAATCTCATGGTGAAAACCACTGTTCTTCTGAAAATGCTCCATCTGGAGCTATACAGGATCAATGCCCAAAACCAAACTACCAGGGATGATACACAGGGAAGAATAGTGTATTATTACTCCTGCAGCATTATATTATTTGTGGCTGAGTTCTATTTCTGTTAGCTTTTAAGTGGACTCAGTTAAGTATAATTTCTAAATTTTACCTCCCCTGGGATGGCCTATTATGATTTTATGAAGTTAGTGTACATTTCACATAGCAGTTAAAAGTGGAGAAAGTGGAAAAAAGCAAACCCTTGAGCAGAAACAAGCCAGAGGATACTTCCATAGACACTGTGCTGGAGAATAGAGGGATTGCCTTTTCTTTTACTTTTCCCCCTAATCCCATTCATTATTTCATGGAAAAGATGGAAACCTATATTTCAGTATAAATATGCAAATCTTAAAAATAAAAAAAATATTTTTATCTCAAAGCATACAGCAACCATTATTGAGAAAGGACAATGAGCAAGGTTAGCATGCCAAAATAAACATAATTATATTTCAATCTTTGGTAGTTAAACAGTCCTTCAGAAGGGTCAGGAATCAAACATTTCATCATGAATGAATTATACATTGGTTTTACTTTCTTCTGCAAGATCTTAACCAACCTCAAGCATGACAAGGAGCAAGAAGGGCAGCAGAGAAACACTCTGGTAGCACAGCAGAGTGCTGTGCACTCTAGTGCACAGCAGAACATCTGCTTTTTCTGAAATGCCACATTCCAAGCCTAAACCAGGAATCCCTGCACTATTTGCTGTAAGTATCAGGTTTTTACAGAGGAATACAGGCACTAGTTCCCATGCTTACAAGCACAGGAGCTGCTGGACCCATACAGTCTTAACCAGGCTCCAAGGTTTGGCTTCTGTTTCTCCACAAAGGCCATCCCATGGCAAATGTCCCACCTGGCTGTTACAGAATAAACAGACAAGAATACTCTTCTTTTCCTTCTCTTACTACTTAAATCAGATCTCTTCTTTTATCATTTCCCCTCAGATACCCTTCCTGCACCCCCAGCACTGGCCTGCCCTCTCGTATCTCTTTGTGTCACTTGAGGCTTCCTTCCCTTCAAACTTTCCTCTGCTTCATCACACCCTCCTGCCAAGCCTCCCTGCCTGCATGGTGTAAGATCCCTGGAGAGTGCTGCCTACAGGTGTTTATGTAAGACATGGGCTTTTGCCTTACTATTTCTTCTGCAGTACCACACTTAAAACTTCAGTTTGGGGCATGATGACATGGTGACAGCAAGAGAAGCAGCTGACACCCCAAGTCCAGCTGAATCCAGCACTCCTGAATAAAAATGTGGCCTCCACCCTGCCCCACTGCCCTGCTTCCAATGATTTAACTCTTGCTCTTGGGCAGGCAAAGGGAAGTGCTGGGCAGGAAACTGCCCCAGTGGAGGATGCACCAACCTCCTCCACATCCCAAATTTGCCTTCAGCCACAGCATAGGAATGTGAGTTGCAGCACTGGCTTAGGAGGGGTTGTTAATGGTAACAGGACTAAAACAGGAACTGGAGAGAGGCCTTGATTTCAACAGGAAGAACTGAAGAAATGCATTCTTCACTGGATTGTTCCGTGCTTCCTATTAGCTCACTTGAATTAGACTTCCTAGTAAATATAAGGGCATGGGAAGAGTTTATCCCTGTTTATGTTAGTGATTAATGATAGAGCAGGAATTGGGAGACCAAGCCTTGTGTGTCTACTCCAGTGCTCAGGCAACTGGACAATCTTATATATGCAAATGTAAAGTAGCTTTCAATGGCATGCTGCTCTGCTGCTTACAAAATGTACAACTCTTTTACTTTGTTGTATTCAGAAAAAGCCACAGAGAAGGATAAAAACTGCAGCAATGGAAGGCAACGTTAAAATAAAAACCTGAGTCCCAAAATCAGAGCTCTCTACATTTTTGGTTCTGCACTCACATAGGTAAAACTCTACTTACAGAATAGAGACTAAACATTACCACCATTGTGAAACCCCCAACAGCAATACTCACAGGCAACCAACAAATGCATTTCCCAGAAGCCAAGGAGCACAAGGAATCTGACCCTCGTGCTGGTCAGTACTGGAGCACTGGTTCACATCCAGTACAGATCACTAGTGGTCAAATCACTGTAACAAGCACCTAGCCTGTTTAGTGGAGGCAATATCTGATCAACTCATGCCCCAGTATTGGGACTGCAATGACAGACTAGATAAACATAGTAAATTCACACTTACTCAATAGATGCAAAAATATCTACTGTCCTTTGATAACACTGGTATCAAAACCACAAGTCCACACCACACTAAACTCCAAGAAGTCAAACAACATTGCTGAGAAATCTACAATCTGCTTACTAAACATTTCCTTTGAATAAACAATTTTCTATTAGCGGCACTAAAAATGAAATAAAAACTTCAGTGTTTTGATTGTAGTTGTAGAATGACTTTGAGGCTGGTGGTCCTCTGAGGAGACAAAGTTCCAAGAAGTGACCACAACCCAAAACATCCCAGATTACACAGCCTGTGGAGTGTCACCAGCTTTCCAATTGTCAGACAGTTTCCTAAGCTGTTTAAGACTATCCTAAGAAATGAACACATGCATAGAGGTGGAACCAGTTTAAAAAACAACACTAATGAAAAGCAGTTAAGCAGTAATTTACACAGAGCAGTAAGCAGCTACCCACCAATATGCCTACTCCTAGCAGCATGTCTACTAGTTACCCTATAGTGTGTTCCCAGCTAAATTCTCTATATAGCCATGCCTCCACACAAAGTCAGGGAAAAGTGTGCTGAGTAATAACCTCCCCAACCCAAGGGCAATTTCAAAATCAGGTCCTATGTGCACCCTATATAGAAGAGAGATCATATTAAAGGGCATGCTTGTTATAACAGTAATTTGTCCCAACAGGACAGGTTTTTGGGAAGCATCAACACCAAAGGAAAATGTACAGAACAAATGAAAACAGGGTAGAGATGTACAAAGAAGGAGGGGTGGAGAAAACAAGCAGGAAGAGGAAACTTGATTTTAATGCAAAAGGAGATGAGACACCACTGAATAAGGCAGACAGGGTTGAACTCCCTGAGAAGGAGCATTCCTCCCACCCTGGCTCTCAGAAAAGCAGGATTATGGGGGCAAACTAAAAGCCCTGAATTTCCAGCAAAACAGAGCAAATCTAAAACACGACAAGCACCAACTTGCCTGCTTGGTCACTAACACTAGCTGGTTGAACTAAACCCTGTAATTGTGAATAACCATATTAAAAAAAAAACTTTTTCAATTCCTATTAAAGCAGCTGCAAACAAGAAGGGGTAATACCCTGTCTTCTACTTATTTAGTATCTGAGAGGCATCTGCTGTGCCCTGAACTCCAAACCAATTAACTTGTGCCACTGCAACACAAGTCACAGAGAGTTGTATCAGGCTGGGAAGTTCAGTGGCTCAGGTTTTTCAAGACTTAGACATTTTTAATTAGTGAGTTGTAATGCAGACTAACATTGAGCAAAACTGGTTTAATTTGCATTTAATTGCAGCAGTAGATCAAGCAACACTGGTCTGGCATCAATTTCAATAGAGGAAACTAATGAATACTCAAGGTGTGCAAGAGAAACAGGAATTTCAGCTAAGTGAAAATTCCAGTCCCTACAGACAAAGACAAGAGATGGCGAGAGAGCAGGGAGGTATGCAAGAGAAATACAAGAAGCAAAGCTTTTCATTTTGACATGCCAAAAATACTTGGTCATCTAGGTAAAGGAATTAGATTAATAAATTACATGGACTCAAGAACACAGATCTGGATACACAGAACTTTTAATTATTAATAGTTGCCTTGTTATTAATCAGAGACGTGAATAAGAAATAAAAAAACAGAAAACAATCTGTACTAAAGCAGAAAAAAACTCCCAGAGTGCAGACCAAAACCCACATCAATCCAAACCAGTCAACAGCCCTAACTCCCAGACTATAAAGTCTTCAAGGCTTCTTTTCCAATTTTTTCCTTTCTGGTCCCATGACCTTCACTTCTGCAGGAGGTACAGAAAGGACTCCTATTTCATACCTGCCCAGCAACTGAAGATCATGCACTCTGATTGCCTTCAGTCTGAAGAGATCACTTAAGGAAAAGTACCCATCATTGTCTGTAAAGAAGTTTTAAAAAAAAAAGCAAGCCCAAGCTAACAAACCAAGGAGAAGGATATCAACTGAATTTAGGCATTCAGGGTTACCTTGCAAAGTAAGTTATTGGACAGCAAGTCCAGGCTCCGAGGCCCAGCAACCTCCCAAGAAAAAGCTTACTCATGTATGATTGTACAAGAAAATACCAGATAAAGAGCTCCAACCAGGGTCTTTCATAACTCCAGAGTTATCTCAGCTTGGCTTATTTCTCTGATCATTTTGGTGCTGACCTAGCACACTGGAGAGAGGATGGAAGCTGCTGAAGTGCATGAACCATGACACCTCCAGCATGGACATTACTCCTAATATATTAAAACAGTTGTCCCTTCTGCCAGAAAGCTTGCCCTTGGGTTAATAGGCTGAATTAGCACTGCACCTTCACTGGATCTGGCCCAAGGAGCCTGCAGCAAGAGCAGGAGAAGAGGGCTAAGAGTGGCAACAACCTGCAGCTACGAAGTTCAGGTGTGGTGGGCTAAGCCCTGCCAACATCTTGCTACCACCAAAGGGGGCATTACAATTCTTCTACATATTCTGGGGGTCATAATGCATCTGAAAGAGACCTGAAACATTTCATTGGTGCTTTATTACCACTACCTCACATACATGCCCTACACCAAGCTCATCTGGCGTATTAGGTATGACGGGGCAGATTATGCCAGGGCATAGTGTAGATGTTCCAACAGATAAAACTTACCAAAGAGACATGAAGCCAGTCTGAAGCAAAAATCAGCACAGATTGAAGTGCACTGTACCTTTATGCAGGGCATCATTCCAACAGCTAAGCACTGCACATGCCAGGGAAGACGTGTTCACAAATTATGGTGTGAAATAAGCATTCTGTATGGAAACAGGCAGCAACCATACCACTGATACTTTAGGCCAAAACAGTAAGAACTAGAGTATAGATCCCTCTCCCAGTCACTACACAAATCCTCCTTGTTACTGTTCTAAAAATCCCAGCTCAATCTTATGAGCTGCTTGCAGGCAGCTCGGGAGCCACTGCTGACACTTGGTGTAGTGACAGCTCCCAGCCTGGTGTCCAAGAGCAGCTGGTGCTACCTCCTGCAGCCTTGCAGTGCTGCTGCCACAGCACTGGAGCCTCCCCGGGCTCCCCACAGCCCTGCACAGTAGAGCAAAGTGAAAAGCCATCTAGGGAAGAGCTTGATAAGGTTGGCAACAACCATGGCTGTAAAATAACAAAACAAAAATATGACATCACAGGCAGGGGAAAGAAAAAGCAAAACCAAGAATTTTCAAAGCTTTCTACTGATACATGCATAAACTAAAAATAATCAAAGCACCTGCAAGCAGCAGGCACAGACTTAATTTAACAGGTGATGAAAGACACTTTTATTATTTTTATGAAGGTACAAGGCTTCTATGGCAGCAAAAAAAACAGAAATAGAACATTTGTTATCAATTCTGTGCTCTAAACTGATACCTCATTGTTTTTATCCCTCCTATATTTTTTTCTTACTGGCTTATTTTTAAACAAGATATAATGACTAACAGATGCTACAGCAGTGCAGTCCTCAATGAAAGAGTAATTAGCAGATGAAAGTTCAGCAGTTGTTTCTAGTTACAATCAGATGAGCTGTACACTCCCCATCCCCTAAGTGAAGGACAGAGATGAGCAGTCCAACCTCTGCCTCCATCCCCCACTGTAACACAGTACAAAGCAGCACACATCAAGTGGGACCTGCAGGTACAGAGATAATGAACCTGAGCAGTCTGGGTTTGTTTCAGGCTTTGTCTCCAGAATTTAATATTTGCCAATACTTACAATACTAGCTTTGCCAAAATTTTAAGAATATTCACTGCATATAGTAAAGCTGATGAAAAAAAATCAGTACTAGACATCTATGTTGACCAGTGAGAAATGTGTATTGCACAGATTCATTGCTATTTATTCATAAAAGCCTGTGCTTTTCCTGTTGTAAATAAAGCTTATAAGGAAATAACTCCTGGAGCTCTGCTGATCTTCAAAATGTAAATAAATGAACGGAACTACTTGACAAATGTGGAGGAACTGCCACATATGAATGAATGAATGCAATGTACAGCTTCAAGTCTCTCTAAGCCAGCGTAGTTGCTACTCAGTTGTCTCAGCTGGTCAGAGCATGGTGCTGATAATGCCAAGGTTGTGGGTTGAATCCCCATATGGGCCATTCACTTTAGAGCTGGACTCGATGATCCCTGGGAGTCCCTTCCAACTCAGAACACTCTGTGATCTGACTTACTTAGATGGCTGTCACAGTGTTCATTGCCGCTTAGCTAACCTTAGAAATATGTCAGTTTGGGCTTGTTTGCCATTTCTGCTTCAGGGTTTGGTTGCCAAATACTTAAACCACAGCCATAAAAACAAGCAAACAAGACATAAAATAAGGACAAGCTTGGTTAGTCCTCATAATTTTTCAGCTGAAATTTAATTCCTACAAGAGTAAGACCAAGTGCCTCTAAAGATTACAAATGAAGAATCATTCCACAAGTGTAAACTAGAGTAAACCAATACAGTTGAAAGTACCACTATTGTCAAACCCCTGGTGATGAGACATTCAGTGTTTCAGAAATAAAAAAGCATTACTTTGGGGAATTGTATTACCCAGAACAAATTTCACCTGGCAGTAACATTAATGACTCCATATAAGCAATCAGGCCACACATGCTTATAGATAGCATGGGAAAGCAGTTAATAAAACCCAACCTGTAATTTCTGAATTACTTTTGAGAAAAAAATAATGGTTTACAATGTTTTCTCTTGGGGAAGAGAGTGCAGCATGTTTTGTTTTAAGGACTGTGAGGAAAACTTTAAAAAAGAAGACAAAAAAAAAAACAAAAACAAAAAACAACACTCTAAACAGAAAAGAAACCCAAAAACCATCACCAGTATACACCTGATGCCAAAGACAATAAATTACTACCTAATGGCATTTAACTAAAAAAAAAACTATTTTAGATTAATACATATATAAACAGATAGCAATTATTTTTTTCCAACAAAAATATCAACACACAAGCTGACCAAAAATCCTGAAAAAACATACTTACAGCATTAACTGCCCTACAGAGTTAAAAATAGTTCAGGACAATTTACTCAAAACCATTTACTAAAGAAAATATGAAGCCTTATATTTAAACACTCCAGTATTTATTATATCCTCTGGGACTGGTTAAAGAGAGCTGAACTACATACCAGCTTACAGCAAAATAACTAAATCTGTTTTCATTTCACACTTTGTGCTAATTTTCGGGAAATCTGCATGTGCACATTTATTTGGAATCAGATACTTTTTCAAAATGTTGCCACTGGCATTGAAGAGGTGGAAAGAGGCACTGCCAGCACCACAGCTGGCTCCTGTTTGATGTTACTGTCTTGAGTACCACCAAACCCAAGGGCTGCTCTAGCTCCTATTTATGGGCACTCTTTGGCCATGCTTGCTCAAAGAGTTTCCCCCATTTGTTCATCACAAGTTGCAAGATGCCCCATGCGTGTCCCATGCTGCCTCCATGCCAGCCAGTAATTCTGTCCATCCTTCTGTGAGTTATGGGAGCACCTGCTTGGGATCACTGCTGCTTTTTTATCTCTTGTTCTTGTTATATGCATACCAATACATAAGGATGCAAAGCCAATGACTTTTTAAATGAATGCAAGTGTGGACTAATGTCTCTTTCCTCAACATTAAAAAAAAACATGTGTGATTTCCAGAGTTTCATAAACTCCAGTTCTGTATAGCATTTGCTTTCTTGAATCCAAACCTGTTGTAATGTCCTGACTTGAAGCTGGAGGCTGGTGGAACTACTACTGCTGCTTCACCTCTTCAACAAGGGTGCTTTCCTCCTTGCTTCTCAATGCCCCCCTGCATATCTGATCATCAGGTTCAGATACAGACCAAGCAAAATACTACAGCAGGAAGCTACTGCTGAACCATTTGAAAAGGTCAGTCTCCTCCTACAACAGAAAGGGAGTGCTGCCCAGCTTGGTAGAGTGCAGATGAGGGCATCCCTACAGAAACTGCACCAAACACACAAAAATGCTGCATTACATTCTGACATTAGCAAAAATTCTCTTTATTTTTGATAACTATTCAAGTCCCAATGCTACATCACTCTAGTATCTCAAGGTCTGTGCTATGGCCCTCTAAGGAAAACCAAACACCAGGAAATCCATCAGCTGTGCTTAACACTGGTCATGTTAGTCAGCTCAACACAAACAGATTAGGGCTGATTTTATTTATGTTTACTCCAACAACAAGATCTTCCCAGCAGCCAAGAAGGAACCAGTCTGTAACCAAAGTGAGAGTGGTCACACCAGTAGCCTGCTGGGTAAGCCTGGACTGCCACTTCTTGGGGGGTTAGTGAGGGGTCTGCTGTAAGCTATCATCATGGAGCTGCCACTGGCACAGCATGGATGGGTTCAAATGTCTCCTGCCACAGATGGGCACAGGAAATTAAGACCTGAAAAAAAGACCTGAAAGCCACTGCTGCCATGTGCACAGGTCCAAAAACACAGATGGCATGATACCACTCAAAAAGTTGACTGAGAAGTGCTAGCCAAAGCCCAGCATCAGGAAACACGACTGTGGTATTTCACATCATAGGTGAAAAGGCGAATTCGTCAGCAGCCTCATCACTGAGACCTGTTGTTGAGGCAGCAGGCACAGGCAAGATAAGCACAGGCTGTCTGCCTATCTGGATTGGAGATCTCACACTTTCATGTGTTCAACTATGCTTTCCTTTACCACAACAGATGTTCCATGATATTTCCTTTACACCTAAGTAGAGAAACCTTGTTTTCCCCATCCCCTGCATGCAGCAGGCACGGGACTGCCATGACAATGATGATCTCAGCACTCCAGCACAGGAGGTGTCCCTGTCCTGCCTCCAACCTCCTCAGAAAGGTTATGCCCTGGCAAAGAAAACTCATGATCTTCAAGTATTAATTAGTACAGGTATTGTGAATCCTGAAATTCAATTTTATATATATACAGAAAACTTCTACGTGTTCAGCTCAGTGTTTGTCACTTCCCATTTTTGAAATGCCAGCAAAAACTACTCTGAAATATTTAGGGCTTCATGTAACAAAGAAAAATTGTTAATTATCCTGCTACCAAAAAAAAAAAAATCTTTATTGAGGTACTCGGAAATGGAACCCTATCATACTATCTGAAGTGTATTATAGCAGATTTTCACAGGCAGCAGCTGGAATTAAGTACATACCTTTCCATTTGGTATTTTTCACTCCGCAGCCTTAATCTAATTTCTTTGAAGACACTCAACTGTTGTTCTGACAGAAGCATATGCAATAATTTATAGCAAAGCCTCAAAATTTTAAGTCAGTGGGAGTTAAACACAAGGCCTTAAAAAATTCTAGACCCTATCTCAGAAGCTATGTAAAATATTTTTCCCATTAGCACTTTTCACATCTAAAATTTCAAAAGCCACTGCAGACATTTACATCTACAATTCACAGACTTTTTATTGGGAATCCTTCTGAGATTCATATTACATAACTCAGCTGGGATAAGTATTTGAGAGCAATTAATCACTAGGGATATCGCATACATATCTTCAGTGACATTTACTTAACCGAAGTCAAAAAAAGTATTTGAGCCTTTCCACAGAAATCCTCAGATGTACCTGAAAGTAATTTTAGTATGTACATGACCATCCTTCACCAATTTATGTGGTAAATCCATTCTTCTACTTGTTTGCAAGGGGTTGCTATAATTAATCAAAACAGGGATTTTTGAGGAAAGCTTTTCAGGACTGTTAAAGCAGAAGGAAATATTCCAGCCCAGGCATTAACCAGCAGAGTAACAAGAAACCAAGCTGGATTTGAAGGAGCAAGCATGTCTCTGGGCACACACACAGCCATGCAGATGAACAGGCAATCCAAGACATCTTTGGGTCACTGTAATATTGATCTTTAGAGAGGGTACTTTTATGGCAATTTCTTACAGCACCAAAGTACTAGAAACACTAATTTCATACAATACTGGAGCAAAAATCAATGCCTTGTGTTTAAAGGTCTATGGAATTTTACAGGAAATAATGCAATTATTTTCCTTCATCCACTAAATTCATCTTAATCATCACAATTATCCCAAGTCTGCAAAATGCCAGGCACTCCCCTACTCCCTTCCTCCTCAGATCTGGTAGATAGATTTGGCCACCAGTGCCCTATGCATCAAAGCCAAACAGATCAAAGTACAGTTCAACAGAAGGCAAGCCAACTCCAGCCAGATCTTGTGCAACCTATGAACTGGAAGGCAGGTTAATCTATTGGGATCTCCTATTTCACCAGTGTTGAGATGAAGGCTCTGATATTAGTTTGTATGGACGTGGCAGTTGACCTTTGAGTTTTCTTTGTTTAACTGTAAAATGGGAATTCTGCCATCCTCAAAGCCCTTATGAAAATTATGAGTGAGAACATCTTCAGCTGTAGCTATGGCCACATCACAACAGCCCCATCTATGCTGTGGCTCACTTCGAAGCAGCAGCCTTCAAGGAGGAGATGTTCTTCCATTTAAGGATGGCAGTGGTATTTTCATACAGAGGTTTCTCACTTCTTTGTGCATCAGCCCATTATTCTGCACCCACAAATTCAGTACTTCCAGTTTCCATAATCAAGATCTGTCTCTACCAAGAGTTGCAGAGGAAGATTTCTGATCTTCAAACAAGCCTCAATTGTCCTAAAGGAGATCTTGCAAAGTTACAGCACAAGACTGCCGTAAATTAGAGATCTCATAGGGATGCCAGCAACTATGAGCACTCTCAGCATCTGTAGTATCCATAGATTTAATCCATAGCACTTTAACATCTGTTGATTCTTCACATTCATTTTGGTTTTACCCTAAAATCCCCTCTAGCAAAATAAGGGACATACCCCTCCCTTTCTATGTTTATTTCTCCTTCAGAAACAAACCAACCCCCCACTGGCAACACTAAGACAACATACATGAGAGTCTAACTTGACTTCAAGATGACTGCAGAAGACAGAACTTCATTAGTTCAATGGGATTGGTGCCTGCCTCATGCTAATTTTGTTTCATTTCAGTCCTCCCTTTCCATTTGTGCCATCTGTCCTTGTAACCAGTTTACCTTTCCCATCCACAGCAAAACAGATTAATTAATTAAACACAAAGGAGGCAGCTAGATGAGCTTTAAGGGTCTCTTGCAATACAGACTAGTTTATGATATGACAGCACAGATAGCCACGTTCCCCCATTTTCTGATCTCAGGACCCCCCAGGCTGCTGGCAGAAGCCCAGCTGGGAGCCACAGTGCCAGCCCAACACGGCAGGGCTACGGCTCTACAGGAGCCCTGATCTTACACCACACTCTGTACTGAATATTAATGAAGCTTGATTAAAAACACAAGGGCAATCCCTAGTTAGGGGGAACTCTGTTTTCAGATTTCAGTATTGCAAAATATGGTCTCCAGAGTGTTCCTGGATATATCACTGCTCAGGTTGCTACTTCCACTGCTGCCAATTCCCTCTCCTCCCAAAACAACCTCTCTGTTTTTATAGCATTTCAGCGAAGAAGGAGCTCCACAAATTTGACAAAAAGAAAACTCGTGATAGCCAGAGGTACTGAAATAAATGGAAAGCTGGAGGGGAATAGGGCTCAAAAAGGGTTTTTTATAAAAACATTTTTTTAAAATGTACCACAATCCGCAAAAAGCAAGCTGTTTGGAGAGAGAAGACAAAAGGAATACAAGAGCATCTCCTATGCAATAGATAGGCAAGATGTTTATCTAAAACATTACTTCATTAGGAAACACTGGGGGATCTCCTCCCAGTGAAAGAAAAACCCCAAAACTTACCTACACACTTTTGACTTCTCTCTCTCTCCTACATCTTCACTATTATAAACAGACTCCCAAAGTGCCAGCCTCAGCATTTTTGTCTCCCAAAGCAGCAGACTCTTGCCTGTGAAGGCAGCACTTCAGTACAAGGATGGACTGAGCTCTGAGGATGTGAGCATGGGGGAGGGAAGCTTCAATATTATAACCCATCCATCAACCACTTCTATAAAGCTCTTTTGTTCCAAGTTCATACTTAGCAACTCAAGGTCAAAACTGATGTTGGAAATGCAAATCGTAAGTCAACCTAGACTTTTACCCCATGTGTCTTCTTGACCTTAAACACAAACAAGAAACAGGCAAAAAGAAGTTTCAGCTACATGATCTATTTATACAAAAATGTGTTTTGGGGAATACCAACAAATTCAAAATTACTGCGTGTTAATGTACACTACTACTGATACAGATTAGAGAAACAAAATCAGAATATGTGCATTTAGGATAAAAGGCCCTTACATTTTTTGTTTCTTACAATTTGGGCAAAGTCAATTTCCCGTGGTAGGGGCTTTTCTGTTTGTTTTTTCTTTATTGGGATTTTATTTTTTAGTTTTAGGGGCTTGTTTTTTTCCTTTGAGAGAGACACACACAAGGTTTGATTGAAAGCACCACAGGGAAAACTAACTGGTTGAAAAAACCTCAACCTTTTCCTCTCTGGTACAAAACAAAGGAACACATCTCTATTAGCCTTTGTCTTTAAGAAGTCCTGGGTCAGATGTTGGCAGCCTTCACAAAGAAGAAAAATAGTAGGTATTACCAATAAAAAGCAAGGGTTTCATTGCAGCCAGGAAAACAGGATGTATTCCACAGGCTATAACAATTCTTCTTAGAAACACAATATGGGAAGAAAAAAATCATTCATTACACTCAAATACTTAAGAGCAGACTTTTCAGTGAACCCCATTTTTTCAGGAATCCCCGGCAGAAAGCAACAGAGGTGACAAATACCTGAGATTACAAGCTTATCCAATGGATATTTCCCAGAGGTCCTGTAAAAAAAATCAATTTATATGGACAACAGAAAGACAGTGTAAGACAAGAGAACTCTGACATGGAATTCTGATCTAGTATTTAAAATCTCTTAATTTTAGATGATCTGGCAGTCTTCAGAACTGTCATCACAAAACTTTCTTAGAGTTTTATTCCAAGAGCTTACATATAACATCTTTCATATGGGAAAAGTCCTGCCAAGAGCTTTAAATATAGCTGTATTGAATGCCAGTTTGGCTTCCTCCATCTGAATTTGGACAATTTTAACAAGAGTTTATGAACTTGCATTGGGAAAAAAATGTATAATGATAGTTTGCCATCCATGCATGTAAACTATAAGTTATGTAAAATACCAGATAATTCTGCAGTCGAGCAAAAACATTACAAAACAAAACTATTTCTCTTCAATAGCTTTGATTTGGCCCTTAAATCAGAACTTTCTTCTAAAGCACCATCACACTTACACAGTCCTGGCAATTAAGTCAGCCTGAAAGGTTGCTTACTTAGGGGAAGGATAGGAAAATGTGTTTAATTAGCAGCAACTCAGGCCACTGAGGAACTACTTTATTTGATCAACTGCTGCTGTGGATAATCAAAAAGGTGTTTCCTGTAACTCTCATTGGAGTTTGCTCGCTTGCCCCAAGCAAGATGAAGAACAGAACTATATGGTATGTCTTCCATCCTCCTTAATAAAGCTCCCATCAACAAGCAAAAAGTAGGGTACTGTAGTAATGTAACCTAGATCCTAGACAGTTTCCAAAAACCCAGCCAAGGATCTTTGTCAGAATTTCAAAGAGAAGCCGCTGCTGAAATTCTTAAGCATGCGGAAGGGTTGTTCAGGACTCCTCCTGCAAACAGTGAATGCTTTTCACTCCCTAAGAGATTATTGCCAACAGGATCTGTAAGGTGAGACACTGGAAACAGTTTCCACTTTCTCCACTGAGGACAGTTTCCATCTTTCTGAGATCAAGTTTATTACCTTGCCTTTCAACAGAAACAACAGGTATTTTTATGGAGAGTATTAAAGCTCTTCCCAAGAAGCACTGCAAGGCCAGAAGTCCTCAAGTAAATAAGTAAAAATAAAAAATATTATTTCCAATTTTTAGAATGTGATTTTTGGCTGTCAGCTCTATAACTTGATTAACTAACACCTTCCCTTGCCCATCCTTTTTCAAATAAATGTGCTAAGACATAGACACAGTTTAGGAATGGTATTTTCCAACTTAGTACCCCTGCTAAAACCACACCACTGCTTGCTCCCCCTTCACTCCAACTGGAGGCACAACTGGAGATGAGAACAATTTACTGGAAACAGCAATGGGATAAGAAAATGAACAGCAGCAATATTAATAACAAAAGGTATAAGACAAAGAAAAGATTTACATGGAAAACCCATGTCAATAAGCAAATACCAGATAGCTTCCCTTACCACCTTTTCTTAACTGGAAGAAGCCCTTCTCCCCAGGAGTGAGAGAGAGTGAGTCCCTTTCCCCACTGCCTGCAGCAATGGCCTGAGGTAGTACAGAGTAACATCTGGGTCCTGGCCACACACTCTCCCACCTTAAAATTACCCTGTCCTGGCCAAAACAGGACAGACATTTACTGAAGACCACAGAGTACCCCAACTCTCTTGATAAAGTTGTTCATCCTGTGTCCCATTAGTACCTCTCCTGGACAGCCTTCCAGTAAGGAGAGTATTTGTGCTTGTGGTTATAATGCTTTGACAAGAGGCAATGAGTACAAACTGCAATGCATTAAACTCATTTTAAGCATATGGAAAAACAGCTTTCCTATGAGGGTTGTGATTGCTCCATCCTTGGAGATATCCAAAACCCAAATGCACACATCCTCAGCACCTGGCTGCCACTCAGCCTATCCTGAGTAGGAGGTTGGGTTAGGTGGCCACAGCCAGAAGGTAGTGACCAATAACTCAATGTCCAGATGGAGATCAGTGGCAAGTGGGGCCCCTCGGGGTCCATACTGGGACCAGTTCTGTTTAATGCCATCAGTGACATGGATGAAGGGATCAAGTGCACCCTCAGCAAGTTTGCAGATGACACCAAGGCTGAGTAGTGTGGTTGACACACCTGAGGTGTGGAATGCCATCCAAAGGGATCTGGATAAGCTCAACAAGTGGCCCATGGGAACACTATAGGTTTACTCATTCAGTTTCAATGCTCTCAAGACAGGACCTTTGGTGACTACTCAAGCAGCCTCAAGAACTTTTCCTTGAAAAGTTTCATTCCATTCAAACTCACTGTCTCAGCTTCAACAACAGCCACCAAGGTAGGGGGAGAAAGGTAATGCAGCACATGGCACACAGTTAAAGTATCTTCTATAACACCCTGTAAGTGGAGGCTGTGCTCTTGTGCTAGCCATGACCATACAGAGCTTTCAGGCTGACAATGAGAAAGCCTCTGCTCACTCCAGTGATCACATGAAGAGTTCACACCCACGCTTGCTCTTCAGGACTATCTGCCTTTTGTCAGTCAGTCATTTTTCCAATTGGCTGTTTCTGTTAAAAGCTGAGACATTCTGAGGTTGTCCCTAATAAATTCAAAGTTCCAAAGATATGTCCATGCTTTCATTTTTCTTTGGGATTAATTTATTCATATTTTTATAAGCCACTAATAATAATAATCTAAATTAGAAATACCATATGTGCATAGACATAACTAGCGATAAAACCAGTGGAGCACAAACATGCCAAGCTGACAGGAGCTCAAATGAAGACAAGCTTTTTTCTATCATGACCTGATTCATTTTTCTACCAGTTGCACTACACAATGCATTTAAATCATTTAAATATTTGATGCGTTAATCTGCAGCTCTATGTACAATGCTAAATTACCCACTCTTCATCCTACCTTTTACAACCTGCAGCTATTTTCAGACTGCAGCAGGTTTCACAATTTGTCAGCAAGGTTACTAACAGTAAAAAAATGTTTTGTAAAGAAAAAGCTACTGTATTTTATGAGTTGGAAAAAGGGGTGGGAGAGGAAAACATGCTTAGTTAGAGCAGCAGGGTCAAAACAGCACGTCTTGAAGAGCACTCCCCTCCCATGCTACATACCACACTTTTCAGAGGGGACATCACAAATTACAGAATTCAAGCCAAACTCAGCAGTGAGTGGGAGCAGGCAAGATAATAAGCACTGCAGATGGTTTTATTCTTCATTACCATCCAGTAGACACAATGTCTCTGTAACAGATATGGACAAACAGAGGCTTTTGTAACATGACAAACTAAAAAGCACCAAGAGCTCTATGTTTTTGTGGTATTCTTCACCTCAGGCAAACACACTGTGGATTTCTAATTACCTGCTCTTTCCTCTAGACCTCAAAAAAGTCCATAACTGTTGTGAAACTTTGGGTTCTTCAAAACAGACCTTTTTAAGCCACACTTAACTAAATTACCATCTTCTGGATTCACTCGTATGTGTTATGACTAGACTCTCTCAGGGCAAAGAGCCATCTAACTCGCACTTAAATCTGCACTGTGGCTGTGCTGTGTAAATGCTTCCTAACTTTTTAAGGAAATTTGTTATCGCAAACAGGCCAACACTGCAGCTTAACCTTCCTTCAGGATAAGCAAGCACAGTCTCCCTCCTCTCCACACAGATTTGGAGAAGGGCAGCCTTGTCCCACCACTGACCATCAAGACAAGGCAGGGCAAGAGAACTGACTCACACTTATCTCGTTTTCTCCAGCTTTCCTCTCTTTCCTGAAGGTAAAGATCACGATTATAGATTACAATTCTATGTATGTTGTAATTATTATATAATTATAACTGCAACAGTAATTTCAAAATCAACTGCAATAATGTATTTACATTGAAACCACCCTTGTTATGATCATACTTGCCTCCTCAGGACGAGGCAAACCCTGTGCCATGCCACCTGGGATGTCAGAAGCGCAGAGGCAGAGCCACTTCAGCTCACGTTGCACAACCGGGGCTGAGCCCAGCTGCAGCCCAACGGGGTCAGGGCCCCCCTCCATGGGATGCTCCCTGCAGGGCTCAGGCTGCCCCAGCCTGCCCAACAGGACTGCACACGCTCCCCACTGCGAGGGCAGCAGCCAGAGATACCAGGAAGGGTGTTGGCCCCACCGAGATCTGTTGCCATACCAGTTTCCCACATCTGGGTTTCCAACAAGGTCGCAAATGCAGCTGGTACAAAACCCTTCAGTTCTAACCCCATTTTCACCCTTCTGTTTCCTACCATAGCCATTCCCTACGGCGTGCATTCGGCCATGCAGAATGAGTTCATGGTAATTATATTTATAAATTAAAATACTTAATCTTCTATCATATACACATTATTAAAATACAGTTAGCAGAAGGAACCACATAGTGACTACCTACCTTTATTTTAATAGAACAAGGAAATAGCTCAATGAACAACTTTTAGAAAACTGCATCTAAACTAACACACCGAGACATATTTATGAACATTTCTGTATTTTCATTATTTCTTCCTCATTACAAATTTATAACAAACTTATTTCTTTCTCATATTTAACAACTGTAAAGTTCACATAAGAAAGCCTCCATGTTTCCAACAGTACAAATCAAGACTGTATAAAGGAGGCTATAACCATGTACTTAATTGCATTATTGTTCATATACACGTGAATATATATATTCAATCTTATAGAGTGGTCATTTTCAGAAATTCTTATGTTCTTGGACTTCTGCAAAGAAATATTTTTCAGTGTCTAGGACATATATTGGAGGGAGGAAAAATAATTCAAAATTTGAGTAGAAAATATTTTATTTGCATCATGTCCTGAATAATGTGTGATGGATTTGGCTGTGTTATCAATCAAGCTTTGCTTGTACTATCTTTCTTCTAAATTGAAGATCAAATACCACAGTTAATGAAAAGTTTTGTATGAGCTTGTTCCTATTTCCTGGTACTTGGGTCCTTTTTTCTACTTAAAAATGTTTTCAGCATCTCTAAGTACAATGTGGCTAACAATATTTTGATATTTTCTTTTCAACTTTTAATGATACTGCATTAGCCAAGCATCACTTGGTTTCTCAGTTGTTCCAAGCAGATCAATTATGCACCATGAACTGGATACTGAACAGGAAGGGAAAGCCACCACCACTTGCTTGGGAGCCCTTCCCTTCCATACAGCAGGAACAAAAGGTGCCACTAGAGATAACCCACAAAGCACTCATCTTGGGTCCTGCTGAGCTTCCTGTAAGCAAACTCCATCTGCTGCCAAAAGCTAAAACATGTTAAAGTAGAAAACAAAAGACAGATAGCCATTTGCAAGGAGAAAGACCGGGCTTGCTTTCTTACTCAAACCCAAGATTTTGAGAAAATTTATGAGTGTAACAGCCAGACACAAAAAATGTATATAAGCCAGTGAGTGGCAAGATTTATCCCACCACTTAAAAGCTGACAAGAGCTCTTCTGTAGCCAGCATTTTGACACTACAAAAAAAAAAATAAAATTGGGAGGACCAAGAAGAAAGAAGAGCATTCAAGTACAACACATTATCATTTAAAACATACTGTAGAAGTGTCCTGTTTTCATTTTCCAATTGGTTGCTCAACCAGAAAAAAAATCCCACTATTGTCTCTGTTACTCAATATGCTTGAAATTGCTATAATTTTTCTATTATGATTAACATTTGCATTTAGTGCTAGTAGAAAAAACTAAGTGACTCAGTTCTTCAGATAGCATCCATAGCTCCAATAGACTTCAGGAGGCAGCTGTTCTAGTCCTAATCTCTGAAAAGTAGGAGCTAAGTTAATTAAAAAATTACAATCTTAGATTAATCAAAATTTGCTAGGCTACAGCCTGATTACAGTAAAAGGAATGTCCAATCAACTAACTTAAACTTAACAGATCTACTTGTTATCAAGACGTCAAATTTCAAATTAAAACAAAGCTGCTGCTCACATTAGGGAAATTAAACTTACTGAAACATTAAAATGTCCTCTAAGTTTGCAAGTTATAAGAACCCAGCCACAGACACACACTGAAGTCAGTTCCTTTGTGGGTTTTTTTATTTCAAGTCATAACTTGATATTCTCACTTCCATCACTGTAACGGTGTAAATGGTTTTGCGCTTGCTTTATACTCCTACAGCAGAGCAATGGACATGTTTGGAAGGGAAGCAATAAAAATGAAGAAAGGGGCATACTCAGTTATTATGGGGCTATCCACTGTGCCACAACCCCAGGCAGGAAGGCCTTACCCTGGGGCTAACACCAAGGGGTTATGAAATAGAGGGGTGAGAGGGGCTGTCAGGGTAAAGCCAGAAGCTCCATCAAATGTCATCTTTCCCTGTCTCTGCCTCCCATCTCCTCACCTCCTTCCTCACTAATCCAACCGACTATCAGGCCTGCAGAGGGTGTTGAATTTGAGGAAGGCGAAATGCTGAGTTTTAACAAGGGACAATGGGTGGTGAGGTGCAGAGCAGACGCTGAAACTGTCACACCTCAGAACAGGGAGAGGCAGCTCAGAGCACACCTGGGCTGAGTGAGGAGTTTAAACTACTAAAGAAAATGAGGAGGAGAAAGTAAGAGGAAGGGAATAAAAAATTAATCGGGTCTTAACCTAAAAACTGTGTAGTCCAGTGGCTTCAACAGGGTAACTACCCAGAAGAGTTACAGCAAAGCAATTACTTGGTTCTGCCTTTCTCTGCAGGAGTCACTTCCCTGCCTGAAGATTGCATAGTGCCTTAAGCTCAATCACATTCATTGGACCTTAAACATTTATATTCTAACTACTCCTAGTTCTAAAAGGGAAATTAAATCTCACATGCAGAACGCTGATTAAAGGACAAGAGGCCAATAAATAAATAAATAAAAACAACCTAACTTAAACCACCATAATTTACAAATGACAAAGAGAAAAAACCCATGACAGCCTGAAGCCAGAAGCAGCCCTGCCCAACTAAAATATGGTAGGACATAAGTACAAACAGCTTGCAAAGTCCACCCACATTAATCTGTGCTAAACCCACAGGTAGCAAAATATTTTTTTCTAGTCTCTTAAGTGGCATGACATCCAGGCTTTCTGGAGACTGCCATCCAACCAGCAGGTTTCCTATCCAACCTACAGCCAAGAACAACATTTAATTAGCATGTTTAATTGATCTTGTTAACTGTTAGGGTGGACAGCTTTGATCTTGCCTGCTGATAGCTAGTTTAGGACTACAAAAGAAACTGGGGCTTTGCATAATTGCCAAGCTTTCAATGCATGTCTTTTAATTCCTTCTATTTCCCAATCCCCCTTTCTGTTTCTGCTGTACTAGTGCTCCAGATAACAGGAAGCAAAGAACATGCCATCATTTATTTTATCATTTATTTGAGCATGCAAGCAAAAAAAAAGGAAGATGAGGAAAGGGAAATTGCTGCTCCTTCACCCAGAAACAGAGGAAAAGGCCAGGAATCACCACAGTGAATCTGGCCTGGGCAACATTAAATTAAGTACCCCATGGCTGAGGGCAGCCAGCACCAAACACTTCAGTGGAAGATGCAGGAAACACTAAGCATGTGTGGGATAAGCTGCTCCCAACCCCCCTTGAGAACCTGATCCCCCTTTCTGTTGATTAGAGGCTGGTTCAAATTCCAGGACAGAGGGTTTGAGGAATTTCAGTGGCTTTCCACTGTGTTGTTTTATGTTTGTTAATAGGCTCATCCAAAAAATTATTCTTCTGCAGGAGATTCGTATTAGCTTAGAGAGAAGCCCACAAGACCAAGATTACTAGCTTGCACTCAACCAAGATGGGACTGTGCCAATACTAATAGGAAGAGAAACTTCTGAGGACATTTTAGTGCATCCTAAAATATCTAGCAACCTTCAAAATAGATCCTAATTGAAAACAACTAAATACAAGTATGTTTAATTCATTAACTACCTCTCTAAACACTGTTTTCCTGAATGATCAAGCCAGTCATAAGTTCTACGGAAGTAAATGTTCGTAGGTGGTGTATAATAGGTTCCGAGCAATGTACAAAGCAGCTCCACATTTCAGCCAAAGAGTGTCAACTGTTTTCGGAGCAGCAAGCCAAACCCTCATCAAACTGAATTCAGCTGGAGCTTTGCCACCCAGCAGGACAACGACTTGGCCCACCATCCCCATGGGAAATCTTTTTCTAACTCAGACTTTCTTCCTGCTTATTTCAAACGAAATCTCCTTTGGATCAGGTTGAATTTCCACAGATAATTAGTCTTGCACTAGCTAAATAAAACAAGAGTTATATTGCTTCTGAGCAGCAAACTGAATAATTACAACAGGGTTAAAGAGAAAATTTCTTCTTTTCTTTTTTTTCCAAGAGGGATCTTAGGAATTAACTGTTTAACATGGTTGAACTTTGCTGTTGAATCTTCATATTGCACAGCAACAGAGAGAAGTACCACAGTGCAGTCACCTCAAGCATCTGTAATCATGGATAAATTGTAGCTCCCAAATAGTGCTAGAACGGAGTTCTTCGCCTAAAAGCCTGTCTTTTCTCACCAAAGTTTTCTCATGAGCACACCGTGGTTTTGGTGGTTAGTTTGAGGACTTTGGTTGTGGTCTGTTTCGTTTTCTTTTGTGGGGGTGTGCACTGTTTGACTTTATCCCTAAACCGTTTTCTAAAGGTTTCTTCTTGTTGCTGCAGGATGATGAATATCTTGTATTCTCTGTCCTTACACCAAGAACTATAGAAAGCCAGCCAGCCCCTTCATCTCCTGCCTACTGATACTCTCTCAAATAATGCTCACTTTTGGTGGCTTGGGATGGAGGAGGGGTTTCCCTAGGAATAAGCTGAATAAAACTTCCTGTTCAGCTAAAGCAGGAAATGTGCTCCAGTACTGCCTTGCACACAAAGAGTGGAAAATACTTACTAAACAAAATAGCAGGAGATGAAGTGTAAACTGGATTGTCCTTCCATCATGCAGACAAACAGAAAGCCATATTCCCCATGCCCCCAGCTCTCTAGCGTTAATGTGCTTAAACTTGGAGGGGAAAAATAAAACCAAAACCAAACATACATATGTATAGATATTGTGAATCAAAATCAAATTATTATGCTGCGCCTTTAAAATCAAACACTGAAGGACTTTAAGCAACACTAATTAGGAGGTAGCATTTCCTCCCTCCCACAGAATCGGTTTCTTCTTGTTAAAACAGGAGGTGCAACTGGCCAAACCCCATCCTGCTAGTGGAGACACTGAACTAGAAGTTGTCATTAGGTTAACCTCCCAGCATCTCTCTCAAATCATCTCTTCAGAAAGAATTTAAAATAAATAGCAGAGAAGATGGAAGGGACAGCCTTCCAGTCTGTCAAACCACTGGGATTTATAGAAAAGAACAGCGATAATATTTTTTGCATAAATAACAGCAGATGGCAGAAGACAAATATTAATGGGAAAAATGTCCTTCTTCATGCCCTACAAAAACAATGACTGTTTAAGGCCCCACGGCGTTTCCCAAGAGCTGGCCTTGTAATTCATGCAAGATTTCTCTGCATCCATCATATGCCTTTTGACAAGCTCTGATCACTTCAAAGAGGCACTTGTCCTCACCCACCCTGACGTTTAAGAACCAAAAGTGATGAAAAACTACATCACCTGATGCTAGGTCACAGCTACAGAGACACACTGCTAGAAAATAAAAAGCTGTTAGGCAAGTCCTGTGGTGTAAAACACATTATGGCAGCTGGATGCTGGAAACATATGACAAAACATCATGTAAAACAGCAACACACATAAGCTTAATGAAAACCTGATGAAAGACTGTTAAAAAAAAGGACCGAACCTAATTAATTCTCTAGATGTGGCTAGTGCAGCTGAACGAAGGTCACAAGTACTACATGCTACACTTGAATTTTATAAACTACCTTGAGCCATTAGTGCCTCCCTTCACCATTAGTTATAAACCAGTCATCAGCCCATAGGGCCATGTCTTACCATATTTTGATGTCCCTTCTTATGACACAACACCCTGCTCATTTTGCAAAGCTCAAATACATGTCAGGAAAACACTTTACTAATTAGCCTTAAAAATAGCCTTGTATTGAAATCGAGTCAAGCACAAATTTCCCAGTAGGGGGAATATAACAAGAAACTTCTCTACCCCTCTAAACAAAAAGTTAAAGAGAGCTCAACCAAACCTGAGAAAGCAGAGTCATTCTAGTGAACCCCTGAAAACTCAACCTGATGGTTGGTGATCCAAGACTGCATACATCTAAAAGCTACCTTCAAAATCCTGAAGCAGACACAAAATTAAACTCTGCAAGTATGTGTGGCATACCAGTACAAAACACTTGGAAAGGAAGCCTCCCAGTTGAAGGGCATGGCAGAATTCCAGAGATGGGGAAGTTTACCCCTAGTAAGGGTTGCAAAGACAAAGCACCTACTGCACTACAGCACATCCTTAACCAGTTTGCCACTTCAGGAAGTTCTCTCCTGTGTGGAGCAGTGAATGGATGTCCTTGAACTAATGGATTCACTACAGAATACCAGGGAGTATGTAAAAGAAGAGAAACATCAGAGATCATCTGAGACACATTTACCTATTTATACTCTTATATGAGGATCTAGGAGCATATGGATCCTACACACACAAGGAGACATAGTACAGACAGACCAGCAAGCATAGTCAATGACTGCAGAGAGTGACTAACTGAGGACAAAGAGCTTTGTTTTGCCTGCTTTCCCTCCCTCACACCCCTGCCCATGCTCAGCAAGGAACAAACACTGAGGGACCCCTGCTATCTGAAGGGTACTGCATGTAAACTTTACTTTGAAACAAAATTATTATGGTAAAAAAACCAAACAAAAACAAAACAAAAAAACCCCACACAGTTTCAAAGTACATACTTTCCCAAGCACCACAGAGACACATAGCATATCTTCTACCAGCTGCCAATCTACAGCTACTTCACAAAAAGTGATTGTAACCTAGATTTGAAGTTTTCTAGTCCTCTTCTGGTCCTTCCCATACAGTATCATGCTGGGATCTGAAAATTTGTTCTGGGACGTTCAGTTGCAAGAGGAGATTATTGTCTGAGCCCCACAAAGAGAACAAAAGCCATTTATTCAAGTAGAAATTACCTGTGATTTGAAAAGCAGGTGTACAATGTCCTACCCCCTCATCCTGAATGCAAGAATTACTTAAGTCATCTGACACAACGTCATGTTGCACCTGTGTGTGTACTTGTGCACCACAAAAGGTGCAGTAGTTTACAATATCTGCCTCACAAGAAAAGGTTTATGATTAGTAAAAATCTAGTAAATGGGAAAAGCAATTATATAATCCTTATTTGTTCTTACAGTCCTGCACCAGCAAACAGCTTTCTCTATGAGGCTTCAAAAATTGGAAGGAAAAATCCTCCTTGCTGTTGTTCCCAAACAAAGACAGCATTATTAAACTGTTCTCTTTGTTTTCCATATACTTCCCTTCCTTTGTCAGGAACAGGATGAAATCTGCAGACAAGCCTTGACAGCTTGTATTACAGAGATGTTCATGACTAACTGCAACAGAGCATCCTACCTGATCTCCTTGACCAGACTGCAGTATCTAGAAAGCTTATAAGAATTGTCATGGCTTTATATGCAACTTCATGTCAATATGCTCAGCGTACACATCAATTCCTAGTGACTGAATAGGCAAATAAAATAACCTTCCTTTACAAACAAAACAAAAACAAAAAACCCCAAACCAACAAATTACAACAAAAACCAAACAATCAAATAACCAAACCAGAAAACAAAACAAAAATTAGAAGTAAATAATCATTAATTCTGTCAGACTTATATGAATGAGATCTTTGAAAAGTGAATATAGCAGCATCAGCAATGACATTTCAAGTAGCAAAATTGAATGAACAGTGGAGATGCCGCTTAGCAAAGAATTTAAAACCAAACAGAGAAAGCTTAACACAAGAATTGCATCCAGTTTTGGGCATCACAATGACAAGAGCAAAGACCATCAAATTAAAAACAATAACAGGCTTAGTCCGAAGAACTGAGTTATAACAACAACAACAACAATTCATGAATATATAACTTGTGCAGAAGGATGACTAAGAAAGTATACAATCACTAAGAGTCTGACACATAAAATTTCAGGGTTTGCACAGCGCAGCAGTACCCTTATTTCACCCATGCCTTTATATACATTGCATCAGTGTATGGTAATCATTAGCATCCTATTTAAACTGAGATTAATAAATACTGTTTCCTATCAGGCAATCAATTTAATATACCACTATACTGCAGGTATGCCCAGTAATAACACAAGTATTTCAAGTGTGACAGCACCATGCCATGGCAAATTAACTATCTTGGCAGAAAAGGTTATACTTGTCTTGGTGAGGAAGAAATGGTCCTTCAGTTTATCATTCAGTTATAAAGAACCTAAAAAAATAAAACTGGTTAGCACAAAACTTCAGCCTCACACTTAAAAACCACAAGGTTGGGTATAGATGATGAAGGTGTCCTCCTTCAGAGAAACCACATACTCAAGTATATCGTAAGGAATAATTCTGCAATGAAACAGGTAAGTTATCCATACAGGGTTCATACCCTTTAAATCTTATTTCTGAAAGGCCTTCCTTATCAATTTTGCTTATAAATGTGCCATATGGAAAATAAGCTTTCTACTTCCATTCAAAAGAAAACTGTCAATGGTCTCTGAGCAACAACCCTATTTAGGCTGGCTTATACCTTATACAGCTGCCACAGAAGTTGCAACACAGTTCTTTGGGTTCCTGAATGTTTCCAGCACATTGAGAAAGCTAAACTGATGTTGCAAGCCATCTCCCACATTGTCTGTGGGGAGCTTGGTCATGCATAAACAAAACTTCATGTACCAGATGCAATTTTTACTGGATCCTTTCTCCAAAGCTGGACCAAGCTCAGGAAAAAAACCCCACCTTTTCCTATAGCTCTATGTAGGTGTACAATTAGTCACTTCTAAGGATCACCTTACAGGCTCTGAAAGAAACTTAAAAACAGCCTCCCCATGCTGCCACTACTTAGGAATCTGAGGCCAAATCTGCATCATGCTGCCTGGGCTCCGTATGAAGTTGAAATTTCAAGTTTGAGATCAGCTCTGCACAAAGAACAGAAGCTCAAGAGAACCGACAGACACAAAACCAGCTGCAAAATACATCCAGGTTTCTATTTACTGAGGTCTTCCCATGCACATACAAAAGAATTAATCAGGCATGTGGGCTGAACTGTCAGAAGCTCGGCTGATCCCAAGTCTAGCGCAAACCCGGCATAAACACATAAACAAACTCCCCCGGGATCACAGCGCTCTCAGCTCCCGGTGCTGGCGGCCCCCCGACCGGCCCGCTGCCCGCCCTGCGGACACGTTCTCCCCGGGGAGCGAGGGCTCCGCCGCACAGAAGCACCGGGAAACACCGGGAAGCACCGGCAGCCCCCCAGTCCCGCACGCTGACACCGCCCCTCCCGCACATCCAGGGCCGGAGCGGCCGGGACGGAGCCCGGGTGTCCCGGAGGGCGATGAGCAGCGCCGCAATACAGCCCGCGGGCACCGCGGGACCGGGGGCGGCCGCCGCCCCGAGCACGGGCAAAGAGAGACGGGGATGCTTAAGTTTCCCTCTTTCCCTTCTGTTCTTAAATAAATCACAGACTAGAGCCCAGCCTGCCGCGCCTACAGCCCCGCCACCGGGCGGCCGCCGTCCTGCCGGTCCTCCCGCTCCCCGAGCCGCCCCGCCACCGGTCCCGGACGAGCCCGCAGCGCTGGGGAAGGTGGTACTGTACTCACGGATCTTGACTTTGCGGTGGTCCAGGCGGGCGAGGAGCTCCTCCAGGGCGCCCAGGCGGCGCTGGAGCCGGGCGTTGCGGTGGCACAGGGAGTCCGCCTCGCTGAGGATCCCGCCGAAGATGTCGCCGGCGCAGCGGGAGAGGTCGGAGAGCTGCATCAGCAGCGACACCAGCGCGTACGAGCTGACCTGCTCCAGCGTCCCGAAGAGCGGCACCGCGCCGCGGCGGCGCCCGCCGCCCCCCTCCGCNTCAGCGGCTCCAGGGTCCGCAGGGGGAACGGCATCGCGGCCGGGGACGGGGGGCAGCGCGGGGCACGGCAGCGGCTGGGGTGGCGGGGAGAGCTAGGCGTCCCCGGCGCGAAAAGTCTTCATCCGCGCAGCGGCCGCGGTGACAAAAGTTCAGAGAGAGGAGAGAGAGGGAGGGAGAGAGAGAGAGCAGCACAACAACAGATGAGTCGGGGCGGGAGGCAGGGCGGCCGGGCTAGGCACTGCGGGGCTGGAGGGGAGCCGCGGCCGCCTGGGCGCAGGGGGAGCCCCGCACGGCGCCCATGTGCGGGAGGCGCCCCCGGAGGCGGGAGCGGCCCCGGGAGGAGGGAGGGGATGGGAGGGGAGGGGAGAGCAGGGGGAGCGGAGCGGGGCGCAGCACCGCCGCACGGCGGGAGCGAGGAGAGCCCGGGCCGGCCGGGAGACAGGAAAGAGCCCGGCTTTCTCTCCCCGAAGTTAGGATGAGGCGGGGAGGGAGGGAAAGAGGAAGCGTGGGAGGGGGACTGAAGCGCCCTGGATGCGGCCACAAAGGAGGAAAGCCAGCCAGAGGAGGGGAGGGGAGAGAAATCCCGGACCAGCTCCACCTGGGGAACCCCGCGCCGTTGCAGGCACTTTTCTGAACGCACCAAACTCCCAACCCGGAAAGCGAGAGCTGGAAAAAGAGGAGGAGGGAAGGGAGGGGGAAAAAAGCCTCCACGAACCTGGGAAAAGCAGGAGGCCGCCGCCTACCTGTGGCTCCCCGAACTGGAGCCTCACCCTTCCGGACCAGCCAAGGTAGCTGCTCCCGGCCCGGCCCCGCGGCGCTCGGTCCAGCGGGACTCCCCAGGGAGCGGCCGGCCCGTCCGCCTCCTCTGCTCGGCGAAAGGGGCCAAGCTCGCCTCAGCCTTTTCCCCTGCCGTGCTGCGGGTCACGCCAGAGGTGCTGCTCCAGGGTAGGGGAAGAAGAGCAGCCTGTCTGGGAATGGCGCGTTCTCTGTGGTTAATTTTTAGTAAGATTGACACTAAGGTAGGAGAAGAAAACTCTGACCCGTGACATCGAGTGTGGCTGTACTCGTTGCACATAACGCCGGTGTGGACCGAAGGCAGGTTCCGGGCTTAGAAGCCCCCGCGGTTTGCCCGCGTAGGACACAATCAGCTCTTCATGGAGATGACGGCTCTAATGAGCTATTCCCCGCAGAACCAATCTAGCCCACAAGCAACTGTCAACAGCTGCTATTTAATTTTAATTGGACAATGCCCTACTGGCTCTGGCTCCTGCTATATGATAAAGAGAGGAACCCAATCCCTCTCTTCTTGTGGGAAAGGGCCCTGGGGAAAAGTGGTTGTATAGCTCCTTCCTGCCTCATAGCTTGTTCTGGCTCCTGCTGCGGCTGATGAATACATGCGATGAAAGAAAGAGAATCAGCTGGGGAGGGAAAGGTCCAGGGACGTATCCACGTTCATTAGCATCTTGAGGACACACAGTTTATGTAACAATATATTCTGCATCATAGTATGTATCATCTGTAGCTTTAGCGTTCATTACTTAGAAGAAACTTGAAGAAAACCATTTCACCAGTAGTGTGTCAGAAATTCCTTGGTGCATGGGGACGTATGGGAGCTGCAGAGAGAGGAATACTAACCAAAGGCTTAGTGGCACACTCGAGAGTTAAGATTTACAAGAAAGGCTTGTAAGGGTGATAGTTATAGCAAAACTTGCAAGTTACTAATTCTTCTCTTACATTAATCAAAGCAAGTTTCATCTTCAAATTTTCCCTGGGGGGCAGGGGGAGGAAGCAATGCCATCTAGTGTTAAAAAAAATAAAGAACAAAGCCTCCTTTCTTAACACCTCTGTCCAAACAGGTTACCAATGGACAACTTTGCAACTTGGAATGCTCCCACTAGTTTTGTGTTACAGACAGTACCACTGAGTGCACATGTGCAATATTTATAGAAACTGATGAGAAGAACATGGTGCAAACAGGCAAAATTATGTTTAATCGGGGTTTAAGCACATAAGGAATCCAAAGAATTAGTTTTGCAATGGGGAAGCTGTCAGGATTGATTATCAGGGGATGGGAAGCAGTCATTTTGTCATATTGAACTCTCCTGGTTTTATTTTGGGATGTAATGTCTTCATTAATTCCTACACATGTTTGTTTGGGGTAGTTGTTTGATAAAAAATTCATCCTGTTCACTGGCATGTTTGAAGGGAGAGGAGTGATTCTTTGTATGTTTTGTGTAAACTACAGGAGTAGCCTGAATGAGGTGGACTTCAGTATAAAACACAGTAGGAAGAAAGTGATCAAAGAGGTCAGTTTGAGTGTCAGCTGAAAAGAACCCACAGCAACACATCTGCCAGGGTAGATATCATAAGGCTGTGTGTTTGTTTGCTTGGAAATTACTAATTTTTAAGTACAGTAACAGGTACTTTCAAAAAGGTACATTTACCAGGCTAATTTTCTTTTCTGAAAATGTGATCACATCCTGATATTGCAAATATTTTTTCTTGTTCTTATCTGTAAGCAGGAAAAGGTACTTAGAACATATCTGAGCACAGGGAGAATAATAGCTAGAAATCAAAGCTTCAGACAACACTTAAATGCAGTAAAGAACCTTAGCTACTGTGAGTGAATGGGATTTCATTGCCAGTGAAGTCTACCTATTCCATTGGTTCATATGTTCACAAACTGTAAAATAAACTACTGTGACAGCTTGAATATTTCTGGTGGAAATAATGTATCATAAAAAATAAGGTGTTTTTAGGACTGCCAGATAAACCAAGTCAAGAAATATATCTAAATTTTAAATGCACTGATGTTCTTGAAATATTCAGAGCCTCTGTGTTTATTCCAGAACAATACCTTTTTTTCTCATTAATTTATACGGTCTGTTTCTCTGGGATGGGTTGTTACCACATGAAACGCTCAGAAAAAGAAAACAAGTGTAAAAAAATATAAATATTGAATGACTGAAATGTGAAGATTGTTTAACTGAAAACAGTAAAGAGTTTCAAAGCTTGTTTCTTTCTGTGCTAAAGGAAGGGATATAGGAAAGAAAATGAAGTTTAAATACTTAGAGAGTTGGAAATTTAAAGTATTCATCTTGCTGAAAAGGAAGCATTTAAAATTTCTACATTCAGCAGAAGTACAGATTTTCTTAGGGACACCCCATCTCCCTCAGGTAGCCATGCACACTGTCTGTTTCCAGAGGTTATAACTGGGAAATGTTTCCTTTTCTGGCAGAGCTGTGAGGATGCTCCTGAGCCTTTTAAATACTCCTGCAGGCCCAGGGGGACGCTGAGTCAAGGCAGGCACCACTGGCTGGAAGGTGACCGCTCCAGTGCTGTCCCTGCTGTCTGGCAGGACTCTGCCCTTGGGTGAGCTCATCATGACCCTGTGTACTCACACTGGGCAGTTTTTTGGCAACTGTGATGTGTAACTGGTGGGAGCAAGAGGCTGTTTTCCATGTAGCTGCATCCACTGGAGATCTGTGAGCTCAGTGGGCAGCAGTCACTTCCACTGGCACAGCTAGGCCTGGCAGAGCTGTAACCCAGTGTTCTAGGTCTCACACCTCCAAATACCCTCAGTCAGGTGTTGGAGATCCTCTCAGAAGAGGAACAGAGCATAGAAAAATGAGAGACAAAGGAGAAAGGTAGACAAAAGGACAGAAAAGAGCAGAGACTCCACTAAATATTTCAAGTCAATATTTATTGCATTTTTAACCAAAGTTCAAGTTCACTGGAAAGTTCATTATGTTTGAATTGTAGCTTTCATAGTTCAGCATTTTAAGTCTCACATTAAATTACCAAATGAAAGACCTAAAAACTTTCATGTTCTACTTCAAGAAACAGAAGAAAAGTCTCGTGGGATTTACTCATCACCCACTGCAGAATGAACACTGTTCTTCCCTCAGCTTGCTTCTGCAATCCTTTTGGGCTCTCAGAAGCAAATGGTGAGCAGTAGTACAAAAGCCACACGGCCAGCCATGTAACATCAGGCACCTCTTCCTGAAATTGTACTTTCATGCCAAGAGGGTAGTTTAAATGTAGCCAGCTGGGATCACCAATCTCGTCCATAGTATTCTAACCCACAGATTGAAGCTATTTGCCTGTGTAGGCTAGGAAAACCAACCAAAGTGGATACCAAGAAATAAAAACAGTGTAACTTGCAGGGATGGAGGAGGACGTTTCTTGGTCACTTTCAGAACAGCTCTAATGAGCTCTTGTTTGCAGTGGAGAAAGCAAGCTCAACGTCCTGGACACATAGCCAGCTTATGTATTTTTGACTTACTTTAGCTGCTGAGCTGTAGAAGTTTGGTGTAAGCTTAAAATGGAGACAATTCTGCAAGAAAAGTTCTGACATTTTATTCTTTCTTGGTTAACCAAAAATATGTGGATGCTTTCAGTCTTTCTGAGTCACTGGGCTCTTCTAATCATCATGTAGTCATTTGTCTTAGTAGAAAACCTTTTTCAAGAAAACCTGCATAAGACAGGCAACAAATAGGATATATGTAGATAGTAGATATGACCCCTGAGAAAGTCAAATGGCACCAGAATTTTTTCTGTCCCTCATGACTACGTAATTTTTGTGCATTATATAAATACAAAATTATAAAATTAATTACCACTAAAAAAATTACAGCTGCTTTGCTGGGTTTCTCTAAACTTCTACACTACTCCATTAGGCCACAGATCACCTTTGCCTGGCTATGCAGCAGAACTTTCAATCCTTACTTTTCTTCCAGCTTACCAATATCAGGAACTGGTATTTTTTATATGCGCTTGAGTTCATACCCTGCATGGCCCAAAAGACCTTCTCTGTCCAGAAAAGGAATCTTGTGGATATTCTTTTAAAACTAATAGCTGAACTTCTCTAGTGATGACAGGTTTCTCTCTGACACAGGTTACTAACAAGGTCCTGTTTCCCTGAACATTAATAATTTCCAACTTTTGTGAACCCCAAGCTCTCCTTGTCTGGTACGTCCCTGGATCGTGTACCTACATGAAGCCTGGAACAGAGCTGCATTTTCTGTTTCATTCTGCAGCACTTTTTTCTGATTTTCTTCACCGTGTTATTGTCAACGTTAAACAAAGGAAGTAGTGTAATTCCAACACCTTCATCCCTGTTATTCAAAGAACAGAGTAGATGTCTTCACACTTTCAAGGTAAATGAGTTCAGTATTTTCTTGAGCACTTTCTTAAAGCTTAGTGGTTTGTTGCACCAGTGTGAGTGATTTGTTCTCTTTTCTGAGTCCTAACATTAAGCTGGAACTTATTCTTCAAGTCTGCCCAGCTTGTGGTTTAGACCTTGGGTTGTTCTGCCTGGCTGGCCCAAGCTGTTCTGAGCGACAGCGCTCTGCCTATCTACACAAGTGTGAGAGTGAGCATGCTGTGTTCAGCCAGCCTATAACCTCTCAAACCCTTTCTCATTTTTCTATCTATACAGAGCTGACTTTGGATAAAAGCCATGCTACTAGTTGTGCAATGGAACAATCAAAGCTAACTGCAGTGGGAATGACACCATGGAGGAAGTGGTAGTTGTGATGGCCTAAGGATATGATTCAACCACACACCAACCATGTGTAACAGCTCTTTGCCTCTAAAAGAGGAGCTCTCCCACCCCTGCTTCCTTCCTTCCATTCCTGCTCACAGATGCATGATCTGAAGCTTGCTCTGCAAGCATCTGAAGTCATCAGTGTAGATCAGCTGCAGCTCTGCTGCATAAAAAGAGGCAGCTGACATGCTGTGAAAAAATTGCAGGAAAATGTATACTTTGCACTTCGAGACACAGCAGTATATTGGATCATTCTCAGGGAGCTGAACAGTGGAGGCATTTGAGACTGTGAATAGAAACACATGCAAGAGATCATAGAGCCTAGGAAAATACAACTATAGCATAACAGCCCCTTCAGAACTCAAGTGATCATCAGAGGTTTTTGGTCCTGGTGTGCAATTGAGTAGAGTGCAAAAAAAAGACCAGTCACCATGGTTGTGTGGAATTCAGAGACAGCCTGCCTTTAAGACTGATTCTTGGAGAATGGAAACAATCCCAACCTATATCTCCCCAAAGAGAAAGCAAGTTGCTGAGAAATTATCTCAATGGGTCAATAATAGTACTCCTGGAGTTGCCATACTAATTTTCTTCACTTGGTCGAGGCATTTCTGTGTCTCCTAACAAAGTGCACTCTGTGCTTTCACTTCCTCCATAGCAGAAAAACTCCTGATATATTCTTTTCATTGATAAAGTGGAAACACTTTCCACTAGACCAGGTTTCTCAAAGCCCCTGACCTTCACCACTTCAAGGGATGAGGCATCCACAGCTTCTCTGAGTTACCTGTCCCAGTGCCCCAGCACACTTACCATGAAAAATGTCTTCCTTATATCTAATCTAAGTCCTGTGTAACTATTCATTATTATTGAGTTACATAGCTACAGGTATGCAAACAGCAAGTGACTGTACAACAGGAATATGGATGTCATTATTTGTGCAAGAAAACCTTCATCTGGAAAAACAAAGTCTGCAGAAATTATCAGCTGAAAATCAGAATAAACATATGGAGATTTCATAAATGCTGACCAAAGTCTTTTGCTGCTGTCCTCAGCCTTAATGAAAACAGATCATGTCAAAAGCTTGGGTAAGTTCTGTATATAATTTTTATTTATCTAGGACACCGACCACATTTATGTCTTCTCTAATTATATGACATTTGTTCTCCTTTGAAGGAATTACACAGTTTACATTTTGATTCGCTAACTAAATATTGTAACAAAAAAATCTGAAACAATTTGAAAAAAGCATTCCATCAAACAAGACGAAATTGTATTCTTTTAACAAAATTGATTATCTTCTCAAATGAATGCCTCAGGGCTCAGGGTAAACAATACATCCAACGGACAAAAGCCTCTTAATTGCATCCTAAACATGCAGACTGTGCTGGTCACCAAAGCAGAACTTAATTTCTCCTTAGATGTTCACTTTACAGCAATAGGGACTACAGCTGCAGCAAAACACTTCTTTAAACTATACATATAACACTTTTTTAAAAAGATGCCACTCTGTTGAATTTCAGTTGTGAACATAAATGGATGGTATGCCAGACAGTCATGAATGAGTTTTGACAGTTGCAGCAACTTCTGCCTCAAAAATAAAAGGCAGAGTTTGGTCAGTGAAAAAATGTACAGCATGATAAACCCTCTATCAACCAGCATAGATTTCCCCATTCTGTTCCTTGTGAGTGAGCATGGCTTGTCCCTGGGACCTCCACCATGGATGAAACAATCATTAGTGAAATTATACTGGGTGTATGTGTAGAAATCTGTGACTCCACCACTGTCTAAACTCCCCTCTCCATTTTCAGATTAAGAAAAGACTAAATATTTCCTAAATATATTTAGCATACTATCCATGTTCTGGATATTTATAGGAGGCCAGAAAAAATTCTTTTTTTTTTTCTTCCTAAATATGCATTTGGGAAGACATTGTTATGGTGGTAGATCATTAAAGGTCTTGGCTGCCTTGTTTATTTTCCTTTGCATAATTTCATCTACCTGGTGACTACTTGTGATACAATGTGTTTGTGCTGCAAAGCTTGGTGGTTTTTTTTTTATATAAAGTCAGCCTCGAAGACTGGCATAGCGCTAATAAAATAAAATGTATTCATATTCCAAAATAATAATTTAAAAGATGGATGGTATTATGGCTATCTAGAAATTACTCTGAGTAGTGAAGTCTATGCTACATGGAACAGCTGAGCTAAGGATCACTCAAAGCAATACCTGTGACAAGTGGCACCTCTGTATGAACTATGCAATGGCAGTACCACTCTTTACAACTGGTGCAAATGTGTTTTTGAAGAATCATTAATATTAAAGTATCTAACTTATACAAACAAAAGCCTTAAATTAAATATAAAATAAATTGAGAGTAACAGAGAGGGTAAAGGAAATTAGGACTTTTACCACATACTGCTCTTTGAATATTCCCAGAAGTTTGGGAGTACCAAATATGTGATTATGCAATTGCTGTAATAAATGCAGCTGTATTTATTTCACTGCATGGACCCAACAAACTGTACAAGCTAAGGATCAGTGTCTTGTTCATAAATTAGCAAAAAAAATGCAGCACAGAATGTGAGATAAATCTTCTTTCTCTTCCAAGTGTTTTCAGAATTGGCAGAGTACACATTCCTTAGAGGACTGTGAACATGCCCAGTTTTAATAATTTCTAGCAAAATAATTTTTTAGTTCAAGAAAAAAAACATATTAATGCTTTGCTTAATAGCATAGGAATCAACTTTTAAATACAGTGAAATTCAGCTAAAGAAGTTCTGTTTAGTTTTTCTTAGAAATAAGGTGAAAGAAAGTGTGAAGATTTTCAGTATATTTCAGGAATAGCTTCTTTAGAAGGAAAAAAAAAAAGTTGATTGTATTAGGTTCCTTCCAGGACTCACCCTTGAGGTCTCTTTCCAGAAGTTTGAATATTTAATCCCTGGTTTTACATACACAGAAAAAAAAAAAAAGAAATAAAACCCAAATAAAACCAAATAAAGCTTTACAATGATTCCAATTTGTCTCTTTGCTGTGTCAGTTTTTCTGTGCTTTGCATTTAATGACAGCTGCAACTGCAGTTTTGAATACTAACACAATCATTGTGATCCACAACCAAAACACTGAAGTCATGTAGTCGGTCATTTTCCACTGAAGTCTATAACTCTTTACCATGCTTTCCAAATACTTGGAGTGCTTATTAATATACCTTTAAAAGGAGGTATCATTTAAACCCATTATTCTATTACTATTAATTTAAGAGAACCTTAACATTGAATAATTCTGACAAATATCTACTGTACCATACTGTAATGTAATTAACTGTTAGTCTGTATACAATTGCTTTCAGTGAAACAGTGCTGCTCACATGCTCACTGTATTCCACCACTGATTTATTTTAAAAGCTCATATTTAAGCCTTAAACAATTTTCTCCAAAGGCCCTCTTTATTCTACATCAATAGGGTGCCCACTGCCACAGTTATCCTGTTTGGAGCTGAGAATTCTAGCTGCTATTCCTCTTCAATATTTCCAATGTAAAGGAAAATGCTTCAGATGCTTAATTTTTCCTTTGCTAATTAGAGTTACTGGAGTAAAATCATATTAAAACTTTAGAATGCTGTTTAGTGTATTGCTTGGAAACAGTTTTCTGTAAAGATACTTCTGTGTGCACTTATTCTCTTTAGGGAATGGATTTGTGTTTGGTCTTAGTTCTGCATTTGTATATGTCTAACAAAACGGAGTCTGAAATTACAAACATGCTTTCCAATGTCTGTTTTCAGAGAACAGATATTTAGTCAGTGGAACTTCTCAGCAATATATCTTCTAGAATGGAAACAAATAGTCACTCAATGCTCTTAAAACATCAAAGCAGTTGTATTTGTACTAAGCCACCAAGCTATAGAGGGGGAAGGGAATTAAAATTTCCAAACAACACAGAGAAATTACTCGAGGCCAACTACAAATCTGACCAGGAAATATTTCAGACTGCAAATAACTCACAGTTCTACTTTGATATTAAGATAATAATCTGAGTTATATTTCTAGAATATAAGTTTATTTCTATAACTGTAACTATGAGAGCTGTGTTTCATACTCCTAGCACATTCAATAAAGGAAACCTAGTTGCTTGCCTTCACAGTTCTTGCAGGCATAATCTTCACAGATCTCCATTCGAAAAATTATTGGATTTTCCTGAGTTGAAGCTTTCAAATGAGGCTTACCGGTTTGTATATGGAGTTTACAGGAAGAAAAAGAACCCAAAAAAAACAACAACAAAAAAAGGAAGCATATTTGAGATAGTTTTGTATTGTGTGGCTTAAAAAGAAAATCATAAGTTTGACCAGTTTTCTTTTAAGTCAAACGATCCATTAAAAAAAATCACCTACAAATTCTTTCCTGTATGCTATGAATTCATCATTGCCCTTGATGCCAACAGAACCTCTGACATGGTGGATCATGTAGATACAAGTTATCTAATTGTTTCCTTTTTCCTCTTTTATATCCATTTGGTTTATGGTTTGTGTCACAGGAATTGTGTTTATTTGCTCCCTGAGTTTGCACAGAGTCTCACACCTTTGGAACTCTTGCCCATGACATTCAGAGGTGTGTACAGGTGATTGTGTCCTGAAGCCTATGTTTGTGCACAGTGGAGGTGAGGCTGAAATTGCTTTGAAAAGTTAAACTTTATTTACTCAACCTTTCCTGGCATGCCTGGGTTACTCTGTACTAGTAATACTGTTCAGTGGCATCTCATAGAGACAATATAAATAGTAGTTTTGCCTTACTGACACGAAGTGTAAACATTGGTAAAGAAAATAAACCTATTTTTGTAGGCACTTAGCCAAACTATGAAAACAACCAAGCAAGTATTTTATTTCAATTGTGACCTTAAGACTATTGAGGTTTTTTTCTTGCAAGGTCTTACTCCATTATGGTCCTCTTGTGATAAATTACTGAACAGCTTAAAAAACAGGCTATAGAAAACAAAGGATGCATGTTGGTTCCTTGTGATATGAGCTGCACGTTCTATCTTGTACTAAATTAATCATAAGTGTTATTCAATATTTAAAAGGGGAAAAGAGCAGGTGCCTGCCGAGAACAGGTGTTACCAATTTTAGCTTAAATAAAATCCAACAATCCTTTCCATGTATTACTTCTATAATATACATCAGAAACCATACTTTGCACTAATACAATGCCAGCTGCAGAGAAGAAGAGGCTTTTGTCACATGTTTTCTGATCTGGTCTTGTTTCTAGAATTTACTCCCCATTTTGGTTTACAAGGGTTCAGTTTTGCTGATTTTCATAGAATTCTGTAAACACCATGATGCTAATCTTAGAGTGATTGTAAACATTGTTACATTTACAGTGAGTAGCCCAGTGAATACCTGCAAAAATAATTCAGCAGGCTGCCCAAGTGGGAAGAATTTGCTGAAGATCTATTTTTATTTATTTTAAAAGCTCATATGAAGTTCATTGTTGTCAACTGCTGAACATGCATGCAGGATTGGTGCCATATTATCCCAGCCTTTTCTCATGTCTATCAATGGGTTGAGTCCTGTAATAAAGGTTTCTTTATGATAAAATTAGTGAAATGGAATTATTTGATTATAATGTAGATGGAATTATTTTATTATAATGTATTTTAACATGTAATCAAGCACTGTCCAAGCAAGACAGTTCTGTGAGGTGGAAATCAGCTATCATCCTTATCCTTCAAAAAACCCTACTCTTTTTACAACCTGCCAGCACCTAAAACCATGGAAACCATTTTGAAATAATTCTAAAGGAGAACACATTATGCACTAGGGAACCACCATTGCATTTATGGATAATCTTAGTTTCACATCCCTGACAGAGTCTGAAAAATTGTATTAGGTTTGGGACTGTACCTGAAATACTGGTTGTGCTGCAGAGGCAATGATAGACTTCTTCCTTTTCCAGCTGGAGTATGGGGATTGCTAAAACAACAAAAGTATGGTTCTCAAGTGCTTTTTCATTGGGGATCTTAATGCATATTACAAATACTTAAATATTTAGAAGAAGGTAAATGTAACTGTACAATAGCTTTTATATCTACTGAACACATACAAAATATTAACTTGTTTTTAAACAACTAAACATTGTAAAAGGAAAAACTTCTTCGTTAGGATAGTAATGCACTACTGGAACAAACTCTCTGCAGAGGTTGTAGAGTCTCATCCTTGAAGGTTTCAAGGCCTGGTCAGACAAAGACACAGCTGACCTGATGTGGCAGTAGCCCTGCTCAGAGGAAGAGGCTGTGCTAGAGAACATTGTTGCAGATTTCATCCTGGAAGTTTTTCAAGAGTGGATAAAACCCAGGAATCAGGTCTAGGCACACAGTTGATCTACTTTGACTTGGACCTCATGATGTCTCTTACAAACTGAGTTAGCCCATGATGCTCTGACCTTGAGAAGTGCTTTCCAACCATTATTACTATTACACTGTGAATGGGTAATCCAGACTAACTAGTAGATATATTAATAACATTGTTTAAAAATAATTTTCCAGGTGTCAATCCAGGAGCTGAAGAGAGAGCTGGGGATGCTTAGCTTAGGCAGGAATAGAAGTAGCAGGGCTGAGCTGAAGTGAGGCTCCTGGACTCCTGGGCAGTGGGGGACAGTCGGGGCTGTCCAGGGACATTTGGGCCCTAGAGGGCCAGTTCTTGGGGTGATGCTGCTTTCCGAGGGATTCAGCAAGTCCCTTCTGTTCTCCCTCCTTCCTCCCTCGGCACTATGCCCTGGGTGCCTGAAACACCGTACTGCTGGCCCAAGGAGGTGGTTTATTCTTCATCCACATTCAGGCAAAAGATTTGTTCAGTTCTCAAGCAGGTCATGTATTTATTGTCTTGGTAGCTAATTAAGAATTGATTTTTTGCAATCAGAACACTTTATAAGCACACAGTACTGGTGGAGGTTTTAAACTGCTTGTTCTTGTGTAACAGCATTGATTTCAATGGACTATTCATACTAGAGATGTGGAAACTGATCAGTAATAACAGATAAGCCTAAATACTTACATAGGATCATTTTCTTTCACTTAACATAATGATAGTGTGGGGAGAGAGAGATACAATGTAAGTATACATGTTGAAACATTTTCAGTCACATTTCTTGAGGACATGTCCATCACCAATCTGTAAAGAATTCTATATCCATATTAATCTCGTGGTAATTAGTTATATGTATAATTTCAACTTTTCTGCTTTGTTCTGCACATTTATCTGGCTGATAGATACATACACACCTTGTTATACACACCTTGCTGCTCCTCATAAACCAGCAATAAGTACTTTCCTTCCTATGAGCAGATATGTCCCAGACCACGCTCTTTTTCGGAAGGTGATGCTACAGCAATGTCAAGATTCCACAAGTACAATGTGCCAAACTGTGAAATACATCTGAAATTAATTATAGAACCTAAAGAACACAGTGCTTTCATCACTGTCTTGGAAGTCTTTGGAACCGACTTGAGATCTCATGTTAACTGAATAGGATTTTCAGAAAGAAGAATCTGATTTTATTTGCATGCATATCTCAATACAAAGTACAGACTTAACTTCTTTGAAGTTCTTCTTCAAAGCATCTTCAAAGGTGGGCCTCTAGTTTGTAAGGAGATATACATGTAAATAAAATCAGATTCAATTAACTTTTTAATTTGCTGCTTTAACAATAACATTGTTGCCATTAAAAACACTGTTATCCTTGGAACATTTCAGTCAACAAGTATATACAAATGCTACCACTATAATGCATGGTGGAGTTGTCAGAAAAAAAAGCCTTTTAAAGGAAGAAAAAAGCCTTTTCTGGACCATGAATCATTATCACAATACAAAATTATGCAAAAGCTCAGATAGAGATAGTCCAAAACACGTCTTTTTTCTCCCTCAAACTTTATTTGATTTTAGGCAACAGTGTTATCTGCAATAGGATTTCTAGTATCAAATCAAGACCATACTACCTTTGATTCTTTGCTCTTACTATTATCTTTTAAAATAAATGAATTATTTACAATAAAATTCCTTTCTCTATGAAAACATAAAGTCTGATGCTTTCCAGTTATCTGCCCCTGTAGGCTCTGCTAAATCAGATATAAAAATAACAGAGGCACCTTAAAAATAATTCTAATGTGGTGTAGTGTGCAGGCATAAGAAATTCACGTGGAGCAAAATATTACCTGCATGCTAAAATTGTCTTTTCTGTATTATTTGATCCCTCCTACTGAGGCACTAAACTGAAGCAGGGTTAACTGTAGAATCCAACAGCTTCCTGAACATGAAAATAATTTTATTTTAAAATTGCTTAGTGGGGGAAACATTTCCCCTTTATTTAAAAACAGACCATCAATCATTCTATTTCAACTGCTTTGGTAGAAACAAAGGACTTTCAGTCACCTTCCATCCAAACTGTCAAACAGAACACCTTTAATCACATGGGGAAAAACAAACCACACCTCTCTATACCAACTAT
>VZTT01075319.1:10050-21209 GCA_013400855.1 Buphagus erythrorhynchus | reverse complement strand
GCAAAGAATGCTTAAAATAAAAATAAAATTAAAATAATTATTTCTTCTCATGCCTTTTTTTTAGTTGCTAGCATACTCAATATCAAAGAAGTTCTTAATCAGGAATTGTCATTGAACTACAACATCTGGTGTTTAAAAAAAAAAAGAACTTACTAATAATTCTTAAAAACCCTAAATGAACCTTAAGTGGCAATGCCTTCTGAAGCACCAATGCAATGGCACTTCAGATGTAGTTTATTAAACTTTTTCTTTCACCTGTCTTTATCTTTTAAGCTGCAATTCTAACACAGCACGAAATAAATCACATGAAAATTGCAACTTAAAAAGGACATTTGAGTGCACATTATAAAACAATGGTAGTTGACAACTCTTAGGTGAAGAGGAGATTTCTGGAAAACCTTTGTCAATATAAAAATGCAGATGAGGTTATCTACCTTCTGCCTACCGAGATATCTAAAACAAGGTATCTGCACCAAATTAGATCTGACATAAGATGAAAAGCGTGAAGCACAGGAGAAGGGATGCTGAGCAGAACAGGGAAGGTGTTGTGTTCTTGAGATGAATGTCAAGTATGCCAGGTAATCATTTCCTGCCAAATGAAAAAAAAAAAAGGCTATTACTGAGCAGATGGGTACCAAAAGAGAAATTCTCCAAAAGCTCACTCTACACAGTGGCAGAGTAAGAGCTATGTGTAAATAGCACCCTGAGGTTTACCAGCAGTCTAGTAGCACACAGTATGCCAAGGAGCGCTTGTGGAAGTGAGAAATTATCCTACACTGCACATACCTTAAAGCCCTTCAGACCTGAACTGATTTTATCTCTACATTATCAGACACCTTCTGAAATGCTGAAGGGTGTGTAGGTTTTTTCCTTCATTCCCTGGTTTTGCAAATAAAATAAAATGACAGAAAAATCACAAGCCTAGCAGACCATCTAATTTGGGGAAAGGAAACCTCCAGCACTGATCTAAGAGGCATAGGTTAGATATCCTGGACACAATGAAGGGTTAAACATTTCCACTTTCCTGAAAAGAAAAGCCCCTCTAACTTCTTTATGTGTAATCCATAGAACAGAGAAGTAAAGACTGGAAAAATCAAGACCTCGAACTTATTAAGTATTTGCAAATCTCATCTTGGTGCTCTGACAATTGAAAGCACTAGATCTTCCCGAACATGGAATCTTAAGTTATTTCAAGTAATAGAGGGCTTCTGAATACAAACTGGTTTTGCTCAGAGTCAAAGAATAGTTTCAGCTGAAGTTGTACTTTACAAGGAGGAATAGAGAGGTACCAATGAGAGGGCAAATAACAGAAATGTGCATTTTAAATTTAATTAAGCAGAAGGCAGTCAACCAAATAGTTCCTAGATCCTAATACATACCATCATAGCTTTGGTTGTTTTCCAAAGTCTTGTTTATTTCATATTAAATTAATATAGAAGTATAAATTAAAGCCTTAAAATATATTTGTAGCTCTAATGCCAGACAACTTCTTTAAAATTAGAATTGAAATGGAACTGAAAGCGCAGGTATTTCCACCTTTGAGTACATTATTTAATGAGACTAAGAATGTTCAAAAAAATTGACTTTATATTCATTTTCTCTTTCCTGAGAAATGCTGCATTTTTCTTTAATGTCTCTCATTGAAACCTAGATAACTGCTTGTCAACGGACACATGTGAGCGCAAATGTGCCTATCAGCCACAGTGTTATCTACATTCCTGAGTACCAGGTGGCACGTTCAACATTCTATTAATTGTTGCTGTGCCACTAGACTGCAAGGGCACTTTAAAGAGGGATATGCACAGAATAATGCATAAAATTAGTTTTTTAAATTTTTAAAATTAATAGTAGCTCTCTGTGAATCAAATGTTTCTGAAAGAAGGATGTGCTGAAAGGCTGAGAGTGCAATAAAGAACCACCACACTGCTTTGGTAAATCACAAGAATAACTGCGTAACTAAGGCAACTGACAGCAGATCAACAGTGAACCTACTGCAAGTCATCACATCTTCAACTTCAGCTTATCAAACATGTAACACAAGCAAATGATTCTTACACTGCCAAAGAGAAATGCACACATATTGGTTAAGAAATCTAAATAATTTATTCCTGAACTTTCCCTGTATATTCATCACTTCTTAAAACACACTCAAGCACTTTATAACACACAATAAACCATTTTGATAGTGGCCTAGAGTAGTCAATGGCTTTACATTTTAATCAATAGGATTTACACTGTATTTCTAATATGAGTCTTTAGACTAGAACTGCTTGGGTGGGTTGTGCTGATGTAACTCAAACTGATACTGCCCTGTCACCTACTCACAGCACAGTGAAAACGTTCACACTCTTATCAGAAGCCACAAATAAAGCTCCAAACATCTTAAACTATTTGAAAGCTTTGCTTTCAGCAGAAGGTTTACCCTTTGTTTGTCCCTGTGAGAAGAGGTGTATCAGCAAGAAATTATCAGTAACCTGTTAGTCTTTACTACAGAGTGACAACAGAGAATAAGTTAAATTCCAATTACATTAAGTCAGCTTTGGAAGGTGAGACTTGTTGGAAACCTAATAGTGTTACTTTTTAGCTGGGTCTAACGTTTAACTTTTCAAAAGGACAGGGACAAATCAAATCACTTTCTGGTCTTACCAACTGATCTTTACAAAATTAGAAGAATAAATTTGAAGCAGAATTCCAGAAAGAAGCCTTCCGATTTATTTATACATTCTGGTTTAAAGCATTTTGTGACTACAGTTTTTCCTTAAGTGCTATAGGCAATTATTTCTTTAGTTAACTCTTCATGCAGTAGCACAGAGAGAAAAGATATTCTAAACCAAGAAATGAATAATTGAAAAAATCCTAAGTTCCTTGGTATTTCCATTGTATAACTGAGGAGATTTCAAGATTTCAAAAGCCTTCTACAGCAGCAGCTAAATAAATATCTGTGCTACAATCATATATCTTTTCTTTCTTTCTTCAGGAGACCTTGCACTCCTGGAAGGAATGTATACAAGCATGTACAGAGACCCAGCCTACAACAGCTACCACACATGTTTACATAGCATAAAGTCACAAAGGTGTTCCAGTTACTCCCCAACACATCATCTTCCTCTCTACAGCTGATCCTTGTTGCTTGGGTGACATTATTTATTTTGCTGGCAGTCCTCTCTCAGAAATTCTACCACTAAATACAATCTACTGTTCTTTGGCACCTAGGTGATAAAAAACATAGTATGTCCAATAGATTCTCTTTCAGGAGTGATGGCTCACGCCTTATGCATGAACAGTTCCTGCAGGGAAATCATTATTTTTTAAAAATCCAACATAAATATCAAAATGTCCATGTTAGTTTGACACCAGCCATTTAACCTCCATGTATGAATGCCAGCCCACTTGAGTTCTCCTGCACTTAGAATCAACATGCATGCTCAGAGTCATAATCACACTTGAACTTAGACCACAAGTTATATAGAATAATCACATAAAATTACAGAAGAAATTTCAAGTAGTCTTCTCCATCAAAAACAAGTACTGCATCTTATTTATATCATCACAGANATGGAACTGAAAGCGCAGGTATTTCCACCTTTGAGTACATTATTTAATGAGACTAAGAATGTTCAAAAAAATTGACTTTATATTCATTTTNAGGGACTTTAAAGATCTTCTAGCTCCAACCTCACTGCCGTGGGAAGGGACATTTTCAATTAAACCAGGTTGCTCAAAGTCCCATCCAGCCTGGCCTGGAACACTTCCAGGTATGGAAGTGCAATCAGTCTCACTGTCTGTGTCATTGATGAAGACCACTAACAGAGCCAGGTCCCGAGACAGAGCCGTGAGGGACACCGCTCCTCACCGGCTCCACCTGGACACAGAGCCATTGACCACAACTCTCTGGCTGTGTCCATCCAGCCACCAGCCACATCCACCCAATTACAATTGCTGTTTTCCGTATCTTGGTACTTTGATTCACGTTCAGGTTGCCATCTAATTCCTACGCACTGCTATGAAGAGCNATCACATCTTCAACTTCAGCTTATCAAACATGTAACACAAGCAAATGATTCTTACACTGCCAAAGAGAAATGCACACATATTGGTTAAGAAATCTAAATAATTTATTCCTGAACTTTCCCTGTATATTCATCACTTCTTAAAACACACTCAAGCACTTTATAACACACAATAAACCATTTTGATAGTGGCCTAGAGTAGTCAATGGCTTTACATTTTAATCAATAGGATTTACACTGTATTTCTAATATGAGTCTTTAGACTAGAACTGCTTGGGTGGGTTGTGCTGATGTAACTCAAACTGATACTGCCCTGTCACCTACTCACAGCACAGTGAAAACGTTCACACTCTTATCAGAAGCCACAAATAAAGCTCCAAACATCTTAAACTATTTGAAAGCTTTGCTTTCAGCAGAAGGTTTACCCTTTGTTTGTCCCTGTGAGAAGAGGTGTATCAGCAAGAAATTATCAGTAACCTGTTAGTCTTTACTACAGAGTGACAACAGAGAATAAGTTAAATTCCAATTACATTAAGTCAGCTTTGGAAGGTGAGACTTGTTGGAAACCTAATAGTGTTACTTTTTAGCTGGGTCTAACGTTTAACTTTTCAAAAGGACAGGGACAAATCAAATCACTTTCTGGTCTTACCAACTGATCTTTACAAAATTAGAAGAATAAATTTGAAGCAGAATTCCAGAAAGAAGCCTTCCGATTTATTTATACATTCTGGTTTAAAGCATTTTGTGACTACAGTTTTTCCTTAAGTGCTATAGGCAATTATTTCTTTAGTTAACTCTTCATGCAGTAGCACAGAGAGAAAAGATATTCTAAACCAAGAAATGAATAATTGAAAAAATCCTAAGTTCCTTGGTATTTCCATTGTATAACTGAGGAGATTTCAAGATTTCAAAAGCCTTCTACAGCAGCAGCTAAATAAATATCTGTGCTACAATCATATATCTTTTCTTTCTTTCTTCAGGAGACCTTGCACTCCTGGAAGGAATGTATACAAGCATGTACAGAGACCCAGCCTACAACAGCTACCACACATGTTTACATAGCATAAAGTCACAAAGGTGTTCCAGTTACTCCCCAACACATCATCTTCCTCTCTACAGCTGATCCTTGTTGCTTGGGTGACATTATTTATTTTGCTGGCAGTCCTCTCTCAGAAATTCTACCACTAAATACAATCTACTGTTCTTTGGCACCTAGGTGATAAAAAACATAGTATGTCCAATAGATTCTCTTTCAGGAGTGATGGCTCACGCCTTATGCATGAACAGTTCCTGCAGGGAAATCATTATTTTTTAAAAATCCAACATAAATATCAAAATGTCCATGTTAGTTTGACACCAGCCATTTAACCTCCATGTATGAATGCCAGCCCACTTGAGTTCTCCTGCACTTAGAATCAACATGCATGCTCAGAGTCATAATCACACTTGAACTTAGACCACAAGTTATATAGAATAATCACATAAAATTACAGAAGAAATTTCAAGTAGTCTTCTCCATCAAAAACAAGTACTGCATCTTATTTATATCATCACAGATTCAGAGAATGGTTTGGGTTGGAAGGGACTTTAAAGATCTTCTAGCTCCAACCTCACTGCCGTGGGAAGGGACATTTTCAATTAAACCAGGTTGCTCAAAGTCCCATCCAGCCTGGCCTGGAACACTTCCAGGTATGGAAGTGCAATCAGTCTCACTGTCTGTGTCATTGATGAAGACCACTAACAGAGCCAGGTCCCGAGACAGAGCCGTGAGGGACACCGCTCCTCACCGGCTCCACCTGGACACAGAGCCATTGACCACAACTCTCTGGCTGTGTCCATCCAGCCACCAGCCACATCCACCCAATTACAATTGCTGTTTTCCGTATCTTGGTACTTTGATTCACGTTCAGGTTGCCATCTAATTCCTACGCACTGCTATGAAGAGCTGTGACCCACAAAGAGGTTCCAAATTCTCCATCTGTATAGTTGATTCCCTCTTCTAAAAGGCAGAACCCTCCATTAATTTGCATAGTATATTTTGGGATTTTCCAATTTGCCAAATTGCTCTGAATGACACATTCACTAAATCTGTGGGGAAAGCCAGACATCTTGGAAGATACGTTTGGTCTCATTGTTCAGTAACTTTAATAATGATCAGGATGATTACTTAGGGCTTGATATTAAACCTGTGGATGGAACCATTAATCCCTTCCACTCTGATGGTAAATTCAGTACTCAGGTTTTTCAGCCACTTTTAAGTAGGAGGGTTTTTTTCTACAGTGTACTTTCTGGCCTTTCCTATGAGAATGTCACATGAGAGTCTGTCTAAAGATTTACTGAAGATATATGATATCCTCTATTACTTCTGAACCAACGAAGCCTGTAATCTTCACAGAGGGAAGCCAGATTGACTTGACACAATTCATTCTTCATCAATAACTGTGCACAGTTATTCACCTCCTTGTTTCTTCTAAGTGTCTTCAAAGAGTGTATTTGAGGAATCATGCCAGAATTTTTGACAATTGCATGATCCTGGGCTAAACACTGTTGTAATGTCTCATTAAAAAAAAAATTAAATAAGTTTTCACTCAAATTTATAGAGAAAAAAACCTCTGGTATATCAGAAAATTACTATTTAAAACACCTAAGGTATCCTACCTACTTTACAAAACAGACTTAAATCTAAAACGCACTAATCTTACTCCTTTGAGCAAATACTCAAATATGACTGCTCTAACTTGAATGTTTTTAGGGTTTACCTCACTCACTATCTACTTATACAATTATCTTATTCACACCATAAGCGAAATCCAAGGTTTTTTTACAAGTCAGTTAAAATGAACCATAGTTTCACCTTATGATGAGAACCATGATTTGGTATTAATGTAAGAGTAGAGTCAGAATCTGAATTAGAGTTTATTATTATATTATTCATATCTGGCTTGTTCATGGTAAGGTTTATTTAGGCAAAAAATATAAGACTAGAAACCTTTCCTCAGTATGGTTTCTAGTCAATGTATCAAACATATGAAAGAGAATAAAGAATGTCTCATTCTTTACAATATTTGAAATGGCCCATAAAGTCTCAGTTTCAGAGAAGGAACTGGGTTTTCTTGCAGCAGTTTCTTTTTCTGTGAAATTGAGACTTCATGAACTGAAGCATGTCTGTGAAAATCATCTATGACATAATTTATACTCTTCCAACCAAATAAACAGATGGTAGAATGAAGAAGAACTATGTAAAACAATGTTTATAAAGTAGCAGACATCTGACAGGCTTCAAATTATGTCCAGGGTACACTGATAGATGCCATTATCCATTACTGTGCTTTCTCTGACATTTTATCTAAGGGCCAAAAGCCAAAAGGAAGACCACAAACATCTAACCACAGAGTAGCTCTTCTTTTCCTATTCTAGTCAGCAATTAGCTCACAGGAACAGAATTTCAAGTATTTCCAATGCCTATAGTTAAAAATATGCCTTTTTCTAAAATGAAATACAAATGTCATATGCTAAAAGCCGTATTTGGGACTGCAGTCTTTGGACTACAAATATATATTCAATTTGCACAGTAGTTACATGTAAAATATTTGACCATGTGCAACCCTTTCATAAACAGAAAGGCTATTTATTTTAAAAATATATACCAAAACATGTAGACTCTAATGTAATGTAATTGCCTTCTGCTTTTTATGAAACGGAGATTTTCTGCCCTGTCTGCTATCAAATCAGAAACATGTGATGAGTGTGAGTTACCAGTTCAGACTTGTATTTCATGACCACGCTGGTGTCTGCAACCACTCAGTCTCACCACAAAGAATTGTGGCAATCAAATAGACACAGGTAGTGTTCAAATGACGAGCAGGGATTTCTGAACTCTAAATCAATTTTCTAAGAATTATAGTTCATTTCTTGGTGCGACTCTCCTTTCATATTCATTATGTTAATACATTAATTACTCATTTTGTTAGTACATTAATTAATGTTAACATTTATATTATTCCTAACTGCTGCTCAAAGGGATCTCTCTTTCTTTAATGTCAGGAGAATATTTTTCTTTTCTAATTTAAACAAGCAACTACACAGCTCAGCAAAACTAGGCAACTATTTTTAAGAGAGCAGCAGCAGCAAAACCAGGAAGAACTGACAGGCAGCAAATGGGCAGAAGAAAGTCTGCCAAGGACCTGGGACAGCAAAGAAAACAAGAGGAATAAAAAGTACAGAATGTGTTGATGATAACTTCCTTCCCCAAGTGATAGAGGAGCCAATGAAGACAGGATCTATGCTGCACTGTTCTCACCAAGATGAGGCTGGTGGAGAATGTGAAGCTCAAGGGCAGCCTGGCCTGCTGTGACCACGAAGTAGTGGGGTTCAAGATCTTATGGCAGCAAGGAGGACACACAGCAAGCTCAATACCCTTCTGGAGAGCAGGCCTCTTCAGGGATTTGTTTGGTATAATACCATGGCATACAGCCCTGGACAGAAGAAGGGATCAAGAAATCTAGTTGATACTCAAGGATCATATCCTTCAAGCTCTGGAGTGATGCATCTCAAAGAGGAAATTCAGCCAAAATGCCTGGAGGCCTGCATGCACGAACAAGGTGCTCCCTAGGCAAACTCAAACTAACAAACAAACCAAGAAAAGCCTAGAAAGGATGGCAGCAAGGACAGGTAGCCTGGAAGAAATACAGAGAGATTGCCTGAGCAGCCAGGGAGGAGGTTAGGAAAGATAAAACCCTGGGAGAATTAAATCTGGCCATGGACACCAGGGGCAACAAGACAAGGTTCTGTAGGTACACTGGTGATAAAAAGGAAACAAGGGAAAATGTGGGCCCTCTCTAGAAGGAAATGAAAGACATGGTTATGCAGGATTTGGAGAAAAATGAGGTGCTCTGTGACCTTTTTGCCTTAGTCTTCATCATCAAGTGCTCCAGTAACACCACCTGAGTTGCACAAAGGAAAGTCAGGGACTGGGAAATGGAAGAGCCATCTGGTATAGGAAAAGATCAAGTCCGAGACCATCTTTGGAACCTGAAGGTGCACAAATCCATAGAACCTGAGGAGATGCATCCATAGATCCTGAAGGAATTGACAGATGAAGCAGCTAAGCCACTTTTCATCCTATCTAAGCAGTTGTGTCAGGCCAGTGAAGTTCCAGGCCAGTGATTGGAAAAGGGGAAACAAAATTTCCACTTTTAAAAAATTAAAAAAGGAAAGACCGAGGGAACACAGGCCAGCCAGTCTCGCCTTTGTGTCTGAAAAGCTCATGGAGGAGATCCAGGAAACTATACTAAGGTACATGGAAAACAAGGCGGTGATTGCTGACAGCCAACATGGCTTCACTAAGGGTAAATTGTGTCTGACAAATTTGGTGGCCTTTTACAATGGGGTTACAGTGGTGGTGGATAAAGTGAGTGGTATCACCTGTCTGGACTTGTGCACAGCATTCAACACTATCCTGCATAATATCCTTGTCTCTTTTCTCTTTCTATGGTTCTATATAGCTGTTTATATACTCCTTCCTACCTAATTCTCTGGCAGCAATTTTGTACCATGCCCCACTTTTTAAAGTTAAATTATGTCCTGTAACAGGAATGCAGGAGAGATAGCCTTATGATTTAAGAACTGGACTGGAACTCTAAGGCTCGAAGGCACACAAATTTTGTCTCTGACCTTCGGCAGGGTACTTAAATCTTCTCCTTTAGTACTTGTATGGAAAATGTAAAGTGCCTCAAATGTATGTGAAAGGGTAAGTCAATTAACTGCCAAATCTTTACTCTACAGTACACACATAGGAAAAATCATAAAAAAAAAAGTTTTAAGCAAGGAAGAAAAAAACTTAGCTGCTTGTAGTGTTGGCAAAAAACATAGATAAAATACGTCTAACAATTTTGAAATCCTGCAAAAACACGAGCCTGTGAATGGATCTTTTTAGCTATGGGATTAAAGCGACCAGAGATCTTGTCTGCACTATACTTCCACTCACAGAGCTTGGTACTTTAATGCCAGGATCAAAGACAGAAATCGAATCTGTGAACCTCAATTGCTTTTTCATCATCTGACTTGTAATATCAGCCTTGTTCTGGCCAGTGCCTGGGAGCTACAGGGATGATGTGAGATAGTGCCAGCGATCACATCCCCACAGAAGGCATTCCAGGGCAGCTGGGACGCCAAGGTCCCCAGCAGCCACAAGCAGTTTATTCTCAAAGCCTGAGAACCAGAAGCTATTTCCTTTCTTTTACTTTGCATTTAAGGATGACAGGAAGATGATAAACAGCCAAAGCCCAGACACATCAATATGCTAGCAGTACAAAAGCCCTTTGTGATTGACTGACAAAACTTAAAGAAGGGGAGGAGACCCTCTTTTTCTTCCATTGGGGATGGCTCTGGACAGAGACGCCTGAAATTTTAGCCCTCAAAAGCTTCTCCTGTTACCACCAGATCACCTTGCAGGTAAACACTTTCCTGGTTCATTGAGTCACTGTTATGTATCTGAAAAAGAATCTCCACTGAAAAGTGATAATGGTGGAAAAATACTCCCTATTGTACAGCTGTAATTCTTGTACTGCTTGTCTGCAGGCAATGCATTTCCTCTCTTGAGGAGGCTGTGCAACTGGATCCAGCTACATGTAAAGCAATCTGTTAAAACGAGGACAAGATTTACTGTTGGAAAGAAAAAGTTTAAATACATTCCAGGAACCTATGTACCATATGGCTAAAAGTGACTAACATGGTAAATTAAATTTAATCTCGTCACATTACATTCAAATGTTTGTATTTTTCTATACAAGAATAAACTTACTGATTTAGCAAATGCAATGAACTATTTGTAATAATTGGTATTCCATTTTAATCCCTAAAGAAATAAATTATTTCTGTAGGCTATTTAGTTACATTTTTAATAGTGTATGCACAGTACTAAAATCCCTATTTCACTTATTTCCTTGCATGCAAACTGGCACGTGTACCATGCTCAATGTGGCAATAGAAACCATGATGCTTTTATCAATTTTTTTTCCTTTCTTCCCTCATAGCTGTAAAATCATTGGTACTACTTAATCCAAGGAAGCAATTAAGCAAGACATCTGAATTTAGTGTAAAAGGGGTTTTGTTTCTTTTTAAAAGCAGTGAAGCCCAACAAAAGAGAAG
>VZTT01075316.1:22395-32919 GCA_013400855.1 Buphagus erythrorhynchus | reverse complement strand
TTTTCTGGAAATTACTATTTTGTAACAAGTGTGTTGAAAGATGCACGTTTACAGACACAGAATAAAATGTAAGGGGTCGCAAAAGGTTTTTCTGGAGATGTGCAGAATCTAAGATGCAATGCCTTTGTCAAATTCACTTAAATTTTGTAAAATTCACCTTCCATAGTAGTGCTTTTGTCTTTAATGTGTTATGAGCTTTGAAACCTGCTGTATGATGATGTTAAATATACCTCTTGTGTCACATAATTGAATTTGAAACTGGACTGATTACCAATTATATTTATTCTGAGCATATAAATTATGAAACCTGAATGGGTTTACCATTTCTCCTGCCTTAAGCTTTCCATTATACTTCTGAGGGTGCAAAAACTTAGGCTCAATTTTTAATTTCAGACTTTTTTTATTTTTAAACACAGGATAATTATATATATTGCTTGATATTGTAGCCTTTCAAAATATATGGTGATCATAATTTTTACCTTTTTCAGATGCTTGTTGGTGCTGTTAAAACTAATTTTTAAACTTCAAAACAGATCAGCTCTTATGAGGATATTCAGACTAGTGTTTTATTAGCACTAGGGTTTGGAAATACCACCTGATTTTTATGCTACTGAGAGAGTTTTGTCTTCATTGTCTTCATTGAAAGGGTAGTTCTTTTTTGGGTTCAAAAGAATGATTTATTAAAAAGCTAGTTTCTGTGCTAGTTAACTAATAGTTACTTAAAGACTGTTTTACTTTTAGAGTTTAACAACTTTGCCATGGAATGGTGATAAAAGATTAGAAGGTTAACTTCAATCAATTGTTAATCTATCACTTAAGAAATTGTAGCACTATCTCAACACAAAAAGATGAAAAATTGTCAGTTTTTTACTACTTTAAGCAGGTGAAAGGGACATCTATTGGTAGATGTTTTATCTTATCCAAGACAGACTTTCTACTCTGACAGCAATATCTCCTATAACAGCTTCCAGCACACCAGATCTCGATCTAAAAAGCTTAAAACTCCAGAGGACAAGGGAGTATCTGCTATACTAGCTGATGCAGAAATCATAGTGACTGAAGCAGCTACTGATGGCTTCAAGGTCAGTGAAGAACCAGGAAAAAAAACGAGAGTGGTAAACACAGGAGTGCCTTCTGGGGAAGAAGAAAACAGTGGTAGAATGCATCTGGATCAGCATTTATTGGATCATGTCAAGGTTGCAGGTGAGATAAGCACTGATTATGTTTTGCATATAAGTTGTAGGCTTTTTATACTCTAATGCCTCAAATCAGTGGATGTTAAACTAAAGTATTATCCTAGAGTAGCATACTAAAATACTTACACAGAGAGTTATTTATGCAAAGAAGATTGATATTTGGTAAGAAAGAGAAAATACAAAAGTTAATACTCTGAATTGAGAGTGATACCACCTGAACTCTTTTAATTTCGTGTTTTTTAAAGGAGCAAAAAGAGTGAAGTTTTGTAAATTATACTTCTTCAGTGGACTTATATGTGTTACAGCAAATGTTTTTGATATGGAAATAATACATACAGAGTGTCTTAACACTATTCAAACAGTACAGAACATATATCCTTGTGAGTATACTACATATATTTACATGATGAACCTGCAGATTAGAAGTGTTCAATACCTGTGCACAAAAATGCTGTATTTTGAGCCTCCAGATTCCTTTTAATTTCCTCCGGACCTGTCTGACAGCTATAAAGGTCTTGTCTATTTCACATTCCGTTTTAGTTCTGATATAGTTCCTCATTCCTATTCATAAGGCGAGCTGCAGTTTTAACTTTAAGTTTAGAAGTGGTCCTATTTTGTTTCATTTTGCTACTGAAAATTCACTTTCAAATTGCATATAGACAGTATTTTAATTATGGTGAATATTAATGGTTTCGTTAGGGCTTATTTGGAGGTGATAATCACTATGATTGATTCACATAAAGATACCACGATATTGCAATATGAGAGTTTAGAAATTCACCTACATAAATTATCTGGTGCTCTATCAAACCATTTCCAGATCTGTTCTAAAAATGTTTTTTTTTAAAGATGCTATTGCTTTACATCTTCCCACAACTTTTGTATAGAGGTTTGGAATGTACGTGACCACAGAGACAATAGTTTTTAGTTAGCACCCATTCTATTGGCACTCATTTGTTGGCAAGGGAAGGAAAAGTATAGAAAAGTGGAGAGCTGCCCTCTCCCCTTTGTCCTCTTAAAGGGCCTGGACCTTTGTAGGAAACTGGATGTTTTTAGATATGATAGAAGCTCCAGTACTCATATTGAAGAAGGTGGTTTGCTCTGCATTGTCTCTGGCTAATGTGTCCATTATTCTCAGTTGAAGCAGTTCTGCTTGTGCCCAGAGATTACATTTTACTATTGTCTTTGTGTAACTAAATTTTATATTCATTTGACTTGAAAAGAAATTTTTCAGAAAAAACAAGTTCAAATAACCTTTGTAAAGAAAGAATAGCAAGGGACTTAACAGAAACTGTTTTCTAATATCGTGGATGTGCTGCTGAATCAGAATTTACTGTAGTGGATGCCAGAGTTCTTCAGGAATATGTTTTTTGAGTGACCTCTCTGGCCCATTGTTCTGTCTTTCCAATGCAAGTATCAGCAGAGGAAGAATTTTTGTAAAGTAAAATCCACACAATTTCACTCTTCAATATCAATATACAATTATGCTAATTTTTAAAAAAATAAAACTATGCTAATTGCTTTTCATTTTTAGACTGGTGCTGTTGTTTGAAAAATATTCTTGGTATCTATTTGAAATATGTCTTTGTAATTATAAACCATTAATCTTTGGTTATTTTCATTTTTAAACAGGCATAATAAGTATAAAATGCAGAGTATAAGGTTCAATATACCAGCCTTTTATATTTTTTTCACTGACTCAAAGTGCATGTGGGTGATATGAGTAAAAACTAAGGAAGCTACATGAATATTGATTATTTTGAATCAAATGAAGACCTGCTATAATTTCACATTTGTGTATGCCCTTCCACCAAATGCTTTTCTGTATGATTTCTAAATGAGGAACCATGCTTTGAATTTGAATAATTTAGCTTGCTCTGAAATTTAATATGGTAATGTAAAGTGGGATTTATTAACAAATCGTATTCTTGCTTTATAGGAGACATCCCTTCAGAGTCAATTTTGAGCCCTGGTCCTGTACTAGAGAAAGCAAAAATGGAAGATGAGTGCAGGATAGATTCCAGTCATTCTTCCATCACACTTGAGGATTCTGTAGCCAGCAAGCCTGTTTCTGATAGCTGTAGAAAAGAAGAGAGTTTGAAATCTCAGAATCAATATGTTTCATCCATACCATACTGTAAAGCAGAAGGACAAACTTCTGAAGCAGAAAATCCAGATAGAAAGGAAAGTGTCTCAACAGAGGATGGTATCAGCAACCTAGAAAGTTCTGGAAGTCATCTGGAACATGGAGAACTGCCCATTGTAAAAAAGGATGAAGAAGACAGCATGGAAATATCTTATGTATGTGAAGGAAATTACATCATAATAGTAATATATTCTTGATTTAATGAAATATGAATGAGCATTTTTCTAATGAGAACTGATATCCATATTAAAGCATTTAAGAATATGCATGATTCTAATCAGATGATAATTTGAACGTGTTTTGAAGTGTTCAGGCAAGAGTGGCAATTTTGATTTGAAAGCAGACAGGTTTTGGAGTTTGCTTATTGACATACTTTTCCCTGTTATTTTAGACGTCTAGTAAATGTCACTTTATAGTTGTGAATCTGAAGTATTGGCAACTATTCTCAAAGCTCTTCCCATATTTGCTACCTGCCAATATGAGCAGGACTGTGAGCTTCACCTACTTACTATTCTTGGATTTTGGAAATTAACTAAAATATGTAAAGGAAACACTTGAAGGAAAAAAATCCCACTATTAAAAGGAATATATTTTCAATTTTTAAATAGTAGGTTTTAGTAATGTTTTCTCTTTGGGCCATCTACAAACATATGGCCTTTTTTTTCACTCTTGCTATTCTGCTTTGATTCATGGTCAGCTTTGACTTTGAGATGCAAAATGAAAAATTAAACTGTGGTGGTTGTCAATAGCTTTCTGAGTGGTGAGCTGAATCTCAAATTGGCATAGAGAAAACAGGAAATCCACTGCCAAGTTGCAAAGACTTCATGGAGAATATATTTTAGAAGCCAAACTAAAAATCATGCTGACCCTTCCACATATATGAACTGTGCTCTAATGATTTTTTCAATGTTGTAAGTTTTAAAATTCTTGGCTCCAACCTTTCCATTGTAACAAGGAGCAGTACAAACATTTCAGTGTTTAATTAACATGTATTGGAGATTGTATCTCTTCCTGTGCCTTTCAGCCACATTATATTTATATATTACATTTCAGATTTTCTGTAGTATTATTGCCTATTCTTTCTTTCTCTTTTAAGTGAAGAAGTGTACTGTACAAATGCAATTTAAAAAGCCTGACAATTCCCTTTTTACATAATTAGTAACTGTTTTAGACCATAAACCTGTCCTGTGCTTTGACCACATGCTCTGCTCTCTGCTTATCATGGTAAATACAATGTTGTTTTATAATTTACTTCAAGGGGCATGTGTATAATCTGCTAGGTTGGATTCAGGGTCTTGAGACACAGAATGCTGTGGTTCGTAGGAATTATGTGAAACTCAGTCCTTCTCACACGTCTGCCAGTGTCCTTGCCCTTCCTCTGGTCCTGAACCTCCAGACACCATCAGTAGCTCACTTCTTTGGGATTCCCCCAGTGGCACTTCAAGACTTTGAAGTGTTTGCCTTAATTTTTGCATTCAGTTTTAAACTGAATGCACATAGGGATGCTTGAGGGAGAAAAGAATTTATTCATATACTAAATCAACATGTTAGTCATATATCAGAACTCTTGATTTCTTATCTCTCCTTCACTTCTTTGTAATTCTTGAAGAATTTTGGAATTTTTCACAAACTAAGCCAGTAGCTTTCTGCTTAATTTTTTAGCCACAGTTAGTGGCTGTATTGTAGTACAGGTATGCAGAATCATTTGCAGAAAATCAGCAGGATGCTGATCTTCCTCACAAACATCACATGAGCAAAACAGGATTTATGCTCTGTAAGTTGGGAAGGGCTACAGTAAATTGTACCTGAAATGATTTGTGTATGACGAGGATTGCACTTTTAAAATTAAAATATATGTTCTTAATTAAAGGTAAGTGTTGTATTGGTGCACTAAAGGTGTAGTATTTACGGACTTGCTGTCTATATTTGTTTACAGAAGAATGTTTATGTTTGTCATAATTAATTATGCAGAATTACATACTAAATTAGTTGCATTTTTTCTTTTCAGTCAGGGGAAGTTGAAAGAAAGAAAATATCGAAGAGTTGGCGTCATCCACTGCATAAACCCCCAGCTAGATCTCCAATGACTTTGGTTAAACAGCAAGCAACTAGTGATGAAGGTGAGTGGACTATTTAGTATACATTTCTGATGATAATTTTATGGTGTTATGAGACCGCATATATAGGCATTTAGTGAGTCATTGCCTTGTGCAGACAGGCTGCAAAATCTAAGAAATGTACCCAACATAGGGGTTTCCTTCTCTGAAATAAATATAAAAGGTAAATCTGCTTTACCCAGCAATTGTGTATACAGCCAGCCGAAGTTGATAAATAAAGCTACTTTATTCTGTCAAATGTGATTTGTGAAGATTATGGAAATGTGCATCAAAAGTATAGATCTAAATGGAAAACAAACACATTCCTTTTTCATATCATTGTACCATTTTAGTTCTGTAAAGCACAGAATTTTCAGGTGCTGTTTTCCAGAATCTCCTCATACAGCAGAACTGGAGTTTAGTTCTCACACTCCCTTAGATAGTTTGATGATCTGGAGCTGATGCCATGTCTGTGACGACAGGTCTGATTACAACATCACTGCATACTTCAGTGTTTACCTGCAATTTTTGTCTGATTATTTTCCCTCTAACTTACATTTCATTAACTGTAGCTTTTTCTAACAGCTGCAGATAAATTTTCTTGAGAGACAGCATGCCTGTTAATTGATTCTTCTTCTTATAACTAAGCAATATTGTACTTTGGGTTGGCAAGTTAGGCCTTGTTGAGCTCACTGCTGTTATTTCAATTGACCTCTCATCAATACATCTCCCTCCTTGTTTCAACCCTGAAGTAATTGATTTGTGTCTTCTGTCTCATAAGTTTTGGAAAGCTATACTCTCCGTTTTTATCTGAGCTGCAGCTTTTCCAGGCATGGTACTTCAATTAGCTGTTAAGCATCTTTCTGAAAATTAGAGACAGCTTAGACCCACAATCTGTATCATATATGAGTTTGTTTGAATCCCTTGAGGGCTAGACAGAGCATATTTCAGAAAATGTTATGGTAATTTACAGGATGATATTAAGTTTCATCTGGTAAAGTAATTAAAGATTTAATATGTGGTAGGTTGCAGTAAAAGTGCTCTTTTTTTTAATTAGAGATTATATTCCTTTTGCCTGCTAATGCTTTTTCAACATTATGATTGAAACATATTGTGAATCTCCTATTTAAGCATGGATTGTGTATGATATAATCTGGCTAGATGTGAGGACTGTTTTGAGTCAAGGATTTTTCTAATACCATGACATTTTCCATCTCGTCCAGTAGTTTGTGAACTTCCTTGTGTGTTAATTTTATGTGAAACATCCTGACAAGAAATCGTATACCTTAAAGCCTTTCCTCTTTGCATGGTGGTTGTCCTTCTGATAGATAAGGGTGTATTTTGTTAGTAAAATAGGAGCTGTCTTAGAATCAGTAGCCATTAAGCACATCTGCTTACTTATTGAAGGAAGCAATTAAGAGTTTTGTTGGACATGGCAGTTAGTAGTATTTCCTAGCTGTAACTGGAATTATTATTTTCATGCATTTATCTCTCATTGTAATCTAATTTATCAGCTGACTTTTGTAAGAGCACCAAAAGAGAAACAATAGCATTTGGGTGAGCAGAATGTTTACATCCAAGACAAAGACTGAAGAACTGATGAAGGAGACTGGCAAACTGTAGCCTCATTAAGTTGCCTGACACATGATGGCATGTGGGTTAAAGATGTGTGGCTAGATGATTTTCTGATTTTTTTCAAGATTTTTTGTATCAGATACTAGGGAAGGAATCAGTATCAACGTGCCAATGATTACATTTGCCTTTATGAATGTGCTTCATCCACATTCCAGAGTCAGTAGAAGTGTAATTCAGCATTTGTACTTACTCAGTTCTTGTTCTGTGTGTTTTTGAGCAAAAATGATGCTGGCTGAGACTGTGATAGTATAGTCTCTTGGTACAGTAATTTCTGATTGTTTTACAAGGGGGATTTATGTATTGTACATTAGTTTGTATTTTAATTTATCTGTGTCCAGTAAAATAATAACTGCAAACAAAATAAAGGAACAAGATATAGGCTAGTGCTGTTGTGAAAAGTTAAGAAATTAAGGCTTATATTTCATCTGCAACTCATACCACTTTTCACAAGTTGGATAGTCTGTAGCCATTTCTAATACAGATAATATAGATTCAAATTAATATATTTGAAGTCTTTCAGATACTAGGGTTCTGTTACGAAGTTTCTGTGAATAGAGGTGATCAGAGGATGCTAATAACATGTAAGCAGCATTCTCTGACGCTGTCAACTGTTACAGAATTGTAATTTTGCAGATAGAATACTATTGTATTGAACATCATGCTTAAATCTTAGCAGACTCTGAATTCACTTTTAATACAGAGTTCTTTGGCAGAAATTAATTTTTTTTCACGGGATCACTTGGACAGTGAGTTTTGTGCTTTCTTTTTATCACTATATATTCTTATATATGTGTGTATTTCTTTATGAAAAATAATTAGGTTAATTGTTTATTTGTTGTCTATTGGTGTTATTTCTTTTCACTCTCCCTGAAGCCTTTCCCTATGTATATCTGACTTCTTGGGGAATTGATGCCTAAAAGACTGAACACAGAGAAATACTAGAGACTGGGGAAGCAATCCTAGAAATTGTAGGTCAAGCTGCCATTTCAAGAAAATAAGTGCAGCAGTACAGTGTGGGCTGTATATTGAGTGTTTCACAGTCAACATATTAACAATTTTTACGTAATGAACCTTTGTCTTATACTCAGTGCAGTATGTTAACTTGTGGTAATAATATTCTGTTGTATTTAATACAGTTGTATTTCTGCTCACTTAAGCAGTAAAAAAGCAAATTCAGCAGAAGGAGCAAAGCGTACTAACTTTGCATGCACATTGATTGGTCCCAGAGATTTCTTTCCAGCACTATTTGGTCACGCAACATTAGAAACTGTTTTTAAATTCAAGTTGACTAAAATTTCCCATTGCCCTAAATGATATAATTAGAGTGTATAGACTGAATTCAGTGTGGGGCTCTTTGTATATGTTTTTGAGCATTTTAAGTATGATTCAGAATTTCCAAGTCATTTTGCTTTCATTGGTTTGTAAGATAAGGAAGCAGAGAACTTTTGTAAATGGAAATAATGGCTTCTGCTATGAGATGGTATTAAGCCTTGGTTTTTACATTCACTGTCAGCATCCTGTAAGATGTGCTCGATTTGGTAGTAGAAATCAAAACATTTAAGGCTTGTTCAGTAACATCATATATAGACTAAGCCTGCTTAAATAGGGAAAAATTACACTTGTAGATGCAGTTACTATTATTTTGTTTCAGAGCTTAAAATGGGAGGTCTTGCTTGAAGATCCTCACTTACTTCAGAAAGAAATGTTAAGTTTTTTTCTTGGTGTTGCATACGTAGATAAGAATTTGCTAACCAATTGATAGAGGCATGTTTTTATTTACCACATCAGTATTACAATTTCCAGTATTGCTTTCCCTCCCATAATATTTTGTTGAATTAAGTTTTACTTCTTTAAAATACTTTGCTTTTATGTGAGTATGGATTAATCAGTTATATAATTTATGTATGTTTTTCATATATCATCATCATTTAAGAGATGAAGAGTCCAGCATATCTACCCCTTCAACAATATAAGTGTGCAGGCAAAATGTTGTTTCTGTCCTTTTCTCTGATGCTTACATTACTTCTGTTGTGTTTAAATTCTATTTTCAAGGTATGATTGACATAATTACAAGAAAGTTCTGTCACTTACAAAGCATGTGGTTTTCTGAAGACCCCAAGAAAACTTTTATAAAAATATGATATAATCTTTAGTAGTTATTTAGGAAAGGGATGTGTTAAAAGGTCATATGGAAGCTTTTCCTTCTATGCTTGTCAACCTTGTGAGCCAGCAGCTGCTCTCCAGAAATGGCAAGAACTGACAGCTTTGATTATTGCCACTGGCAGCTCTTGTCCCGTGATGTATTTTTTGAGTAGCAGTTACCTGTCTTTCACTGGACACCTACAGGATCTAAAATTAGCCAATATTTTGATCAAGAGTGGAATATGAACCAGTTCTTCTAACATTTATCCTCATTGTTCTCTCAATAAACCTTGCAGCTCTAATTGTGCTGCTTTCTTAGCTTTAAAATCCGGTATTTTATCTGTAAAGGACTGGGTAGAATTACAGATAGAATTGCATTGTATAGAAAGGCATGTATAATTCCTCATTATCAGATGTGCCAAAATGAAAATGGAGTTCCTTCTCAAGAGTAGCAATGGAGTTGGTAGGCAAACTGGATGTGATGTTTACCAAGGAGACAGATACCCCTTCTGTAGGGTGATCTTCTGGAGCTGAGCTTCTGTTTCTGTAATTATGGTCTGAAGAGAAACACAAAAAACATACGACTTGCAGTTACAAAGGATTAATTCATTGATGTATTGATGCAGAGTTTTCCCTACTAAGTTATTCTAGTAATAAGTTTTTCAGATTAAAAGAAACCTTAGCCCATAGAATTATCATCACCTTTGTCAAAATCTGAAGTTGCATTGTAAACCATTAGTATTGGAAGTGATTTAATTTTAATACAAAGGAGTTTTGCTAACTGTCTCTTCTTGGCTGAGAAGTATATGTAATATATGTATTTTAATGTACAAAATAGTTACATTTAATAAATTGATTCTTAAAGGAGTTTAAATACAATTGTTTCCTAGTGTATGAAATGTTTATGGGATATTTGTTTTTGTGATCTGCAGGAACTGTAGCTTGAAGATACAAATTTATAATTCTAATTTGGGCATTTATTTGTCATGAATTTGGATCTCTGATTGAGTCTGTTTTGCATCTTCTATGCTTAACTTATATATTTAACTTATGATAAGGCCTTATGTCTTGGTTTGAAAGACAGGTATCTGCTAAAAGGGACAAGGGCCTCTTTTTTGAAAGGAGAGTATAAACCCTCCCTTCGCTTTACTATGATTTTTGGAATTAAAGAGCTCTCAGGTGAAGATATGGGGGTAGGAATAACAGTTCTTTACTGATATATATATATATATATAACAAGAGAAACAAAAACACAACAATAACGGCAAGATCAACAGCAACAGAGCAGAAAACCCAGTAAACAGTTCTG
>VZTT01075314.1:185173-199638 GCA_013400855.1 Buphagus erythrorhynchus | reverse complement strand
TTGCTTGTTTGTTTGTTTTCCTTCCTGAATTTCAAGAAAACATTTCTATTCTAAGACAAAGGGAGTACAAACATTTCTAAAGTGCTGTGAAATAAATCTGAGAGAGAAAAATGTTTGAACTCAGCCTATAGGTTTTATTTGGGAATAAATGGTAACAACAACTTTATTCCTTATGATATAACTCAGTATTTTAAAGGGGGTAAAAACAGTTTGGAATCAGACATTGAAATACTGTTTTAATCTTACTGAGGACCTTTTAAATTTCCTACATTTAAAAATAAAATGTTATCAGAAGTGACACATCTGTGAAACATTTACTTTTGGCTGACTGGTATTTTCTGAGGGAAAAATGTCTCACTGAAAATTTCTATCAGGCTTTAGGGTTTCTCAGTCTTTAATGTATTTACACCCATCAATATCAAAGGGAGGCTTAGGAAATGCTCTGGGTTCATGTTATGTGCTGGGAACTGATTGAGGGTGAGATGAAGGGCTCAGAGTTGAGAAGCTGTGGAGCTTTAGGTGGGATGAACCTGCAGGCAGGGATCAGAGCCCGTTGGGATAGTGGGAGTTTTGTGAAGCAGGAGCACAGCCCATTAAATCTGCTGTTCTCCAAGGGCAATAGTGCCTGGCAGAGGGGCTGGGTGAACAGACCTGTGTCTGCTTCAGCTATCTCTGAGTCCCTCTGTGATCACAGAGCCCTTACTTTCACAAGGTGCTTACGCAGCCTAACTCTTTGCCTAAAATAACATGAGAAATCTGTGCTAGAATAATGACTTAAAACTAATCCTCCCTGGGTCTGAGGTTAATGTCCTTGCCCCTGGATTGTCTTTCCTGGTGCCATCCCTATCCTCCTGTCTGCTTAGTCATCTGTAAGGTAAGCTGAGCATGGTAGGGAGACCTCCTCTCCAGCCAAGGGTGTAAGCAAATTAAGAAGACAAATGCAATTAATCTGTGTTTTCTCTCCCATTCCTTGTGCTGTGTCCACATGTCACCATGTGTTCCCCACTGTAGTCACTGAGGGATTTTCATTGGACATGGTACAGTTTTTGAGCATGTTTCCTGATCTAGGTCTGCTGGTTAAAGGATTTGCTGTCCCACTCACATGATGATGGCACATACCATCAAGGTTTCCCTTGACTTAGTGAAAAAATAATTGCAGTCTTCATGTCATATGGTTGTTCTGGTTTAAACACACTGGTCTGAGCAACGTGAGCTGGAAGGGGAGTCAGCCTGTGACTTTGAAAATGTGCAAATCACCCAAAAGAAATTTGTCTCAGACGTTTTTATGGTGTTTCAGTTGGAGTTCCATGAAAAGTACAAAAAATAACACTTTGCCTAAAAACAAAGTCCCAAAACAAACAAACCCATAATAAATAAATGCTTGCCAAGAGTCATAAAAATCTTAAACTGTGATTTAATATCCTGTCTCTCTTTTGTCTTAGTGGAAAAGGTCATAGAGATGAAAGACATCTGCTGTTGTATCTCTCTTAGATTTCAGGACAAGACCAAAGTCATATTCTTGGCTTTTTTTTTCTTTTTTGTTTTTTTTTTTTTTTTTTTTGTTTTTTATTTTGAGATTTAATGACAACTCCTCNTTTTTTTTTTTTTTTTTGTGGGGGGGGTTTGTTTTGTTTAGTTTGTTTGGGGTTTTTTTGTTTGTTTTTGTTGTTTTTTACTTGTTTGTGTGTGTGTGAGCAAATTGCCATAAATTCCTTCTTAATGTGTCAGCTCCTGGAGAGAATGAAGAGGTCTGTGGCAAGTGATTTCAAAAGGAAAATCCCTTGTGTTTTATTCTTCAGAGATGGATTCATGCCTGTTGCAGTCCATTCCTAGAGGCATTTGCCTGAAACGAGGGAAGAGAAGATCAAGAGGCTCCAAGCCCCTGTTCCTAGGGTTGTTTTCAAGAGCAGGAAGGATGTGGAGGGGTAGCAGTCCAGTTTGGAACAGGTCAGAGATAGAAGGTGTCATCAGAGGCTGATAGTCAACAAGAGGTGAAAAGAGGACAATATTGAAAAATAAAATAAGTAGTCAATGCTAGAAATGTTAGAGATGAGCAAAAGACAGAAATACAAGAAATGTCAGGGTGAAAATGAGGGGAAACACCTGGTCTGACTTGCTCTTAATTTTTCAGTGTTCTTTCCATCGTCATGTTTTTATTGAATCTGTTTGAAATGCAGTCAGCTCTGGACAACAGTGCATTTACAGCCCTTGATTGTTCCTGGCAACTTTTAATGTTTTTTCAGTAATACCACCCCATTTTGAAAAATGGGCCTTCCTCAGAAAGCAATTGTGTTGATGAGTGGGAAAACTGTGACCCTCTGAAGCCACAGGGGATGAAATCCTAACCCTTGCTGAAGGCAAAGACAGCATCCCCAGTGACAGCAGCGGGTTCAGGATGTCACGGGGAGTGCTTTTGGCTGCTGCACTGAGCTGGAAACTCTTCAGGGATGGGATCTGTGTTCATGTGCTGCCTCGTACAAAGAGGTCCTGAGTTTGTTTGCCTGCAGGCACTGCAGAAAAGCAAATGCTAAGTTGTCCTGTGAGCAGTGGAAGTAATTAAACATCGCTGCCATTGGATCCTCGGGTGTCTGGTAAAGGGCGAGTGTCAGGCTGTTCTCAGCAGATCTTTCTGCTCTCTCCAGCTGCTTGTTCTCCCAGCACTAGGAACGTGATGTGCAGCCCCCTGGACAAGTGGCCAGCCATTTGGAGTGCATGGAGGGGATCCACACCTGTCTGTGTTCTCCCTCCAGAGCTGGGCAGCTTAAAACAAATTTAAGAATGCTTTTCCCACTAGCATCTAGCAGCTCTAGCTTTCTTATGTCCTCTGACAATATCAGCTGGAAAACTTTTCAAGAAGAATGGGTCTGGTTTTATTTTAGTTTTCTTTTTCCTAATTAAAGCTGGGCATTTAAACTGCCTGTGATAATTTCTTTTCCCAGTTGCACATGTGGAGTGTCTCAACAGGACTGTAAAAGTCATGCTAATTTATGTGAGGGCAAAATTAATCTTTAAGCTGGAAAAGCTTTCACTATTTTTGTTTGCAAAATGCTTTTATGTCTTTAAGTAGAGGACACTGCTGAAAAGCCAAGGGTTATGTTGGTTTTATTATTTTTATTTATGTACTTTAAAAACAACTCAGAAATCTTTTACTTGATATCTGAAGCCAAGGCAACAAAGTGCAAATGGCTTCATCATCTGGAAAATGTGGAACAAAATAGATGCACCTTCTAATGGGTTTTTTTCCCCCCCATATTTGTTTTTCTGCTTCTGGAAGATAAACATTTCTTTTTTAATAATGAAGAACATTGCCTTTTTAGGCATAAAATACAAATAATTTCTTTTTATTTTTACTATCGCTGTTAGCACTCTTCCACATCTCCCACGTTATACTCCCATGAAAAACTTCCATACCAGGACTTGGAAAACAGCACTTACTCCAGAAATACTCTGCACTTACAGTTTTGTGCAGAGGGGACTCCTCAGCTCAGGTCCTTATGTCTCCCTCTCACAAGGGGCTCGTTGAAGGGCTTGCTGGAATTTGTGGTTCCTGATAAAATCAGCTGGAGTTGTAGGTGCTGGACTTGAGGTGTTGGGGTTGAGAACTGGTTCTGCTCTTGAGACAGTAGTCAGGCTTTAGGGCAATCACAGCCTGCACTTCAAGAGGATTAACTATAGAAAAGCATAGAAAATAACTGAAGATCCTATTAAGACTGGAAGTCTAGACTTTACCTTGAAAAAATCCCATGTCTCCATGCCTATGGAGGCACTTGAGTGTTTGCTGGAGAGACAGAGGGAGGTTGTTAAACACAGTCATTCCATCGAGGGTGGAAAGGACAGCCAGGACAGTCCTGCTTCCACCTGCTGCCCTGGCAGCCCTGTCCCCTGCTGCTGCTGGGGAGGCTGAGGGTGGGTCTGTGCTGTGAGAGCTGCAGGAATGTCCATGGGAGAGCCTGTGCCAAGGTGCCACTGCAGCCTCAGCCTCCCTGCCTCCTCTGGTTTCTGCATGTTTTTCAGCTGGGGTCCTGTTTGTGTTGTCATTTTAAAACGTATTTTGGAATGTTAAGTTCAGCCAGCTGAAATGATTTCCTTCTTGCCCCCTTACTGAGCAGGTTTATAAATATCGAGTTACACAGGAAGCAAATTCTCCTGTTATCAGATTGTTCTGTAGTCACTTTTCTTTTCCTCAAAAGCATAATAGTGAACTTTATCAGTGCTCAGTCATTTGTTTCCTATTAAACATGAGTGATTAAGATGCTGTTTGGCTCCCTGGGAAGAGTTACTGACCTGTTTTGTCTGTAAATGTATCTTCAAATTAGGAGACACCTGAAACTGGTAGGAAGTGGGTATTAATTGGGTTCAAGTTCCACGAGCACAGATTGCAGTTTTTCCCAGTGGGATGTGGTAAATAGCCACCACCAAGATAATATTAATTACATTATCTCCCAGAATGGTCCCAAGAGGTGCTAAAATAGCACATGTGCCACTTGGGCTTGGATGCTCAGACACGAAGATCAGTGTTTGCTGCCGTGCTGCGTCACTGGGGCAGTCGGATGAGATAAGGAGGCTGGGATTTTCTGGCTAGCTGCTTGGGGTTTTTCTCTCATGAGTTTGAATGTCAAAATATTATCTAAAGCAATAGCTGAATTTCTTTTCTCTGCCCTGACACCTGACAAGGAATGATAATAGCAAGCCTAAAAAATGGATTTCACAAAACACCTGAACAGAAAGTGTTTCTTGCTGCGGAGATTGTGACTTCCTTGTAGATCTGTTCAGCTCTAGAGTGACTCCAAGTGCCACACAAGCAGTACACAGACCTCATTTATCAGAATCACACTCCATGCAGTTGACTTTATACCCAGCCATGCCCCTGGCATTGCAGTGCTCTGTTCTGTACCACCAGCACTGTTACAGGTGCTGTGGGCTGCACCCTGACCACTGCCCTTTCCAAAGCTGCAGCTCACAGGCCTTTGCTTCAAAAGCCCCCCTGTTAGTTTTGCCCAGCTGGGAGGACGTGGGCCATGTCCTGTCTGGTGCCCATGTGAGGTCAGACTGTCCTCACACTGGAAATGCTGAGCCAGATCCCTCCCTTAGCCCTTGAGGACCATGTGAAGTCCTTTTAGCCTTTGAGGACCCAACAGCCTTCCTCCCCCAGGTTGATTAGGGGCAGAAGCAAGAAGCAAACAAATATACTGTTTAATGATGTCTTGTCATGAACTTCTCCATTGGTAATTGAAGTTCAGCAAGCTGGATTCATATGGGATGGAAGCCTGGCATTGGACATGAATTAACTCTGACTTGATAATAAGACTCTTCAGTCTGGGCTAGAAAAACATAGACCTGGTGGTTTGTTAGGGACATACTGGCAGGCACTTAAAGACAGTGATGCTAAAGGCACCATTATAATTAGCTCAGCCAGAGACTGAGCACATAGATTGACTTGAAAACCAGTGTGGCTGCTCCACGGTTGTCATGACCCCTGCAGAAAACACTGCTGAAAGAATACTTAGACTTTAGTCACCTAATTCAGTGTACACATCCTTGTTAACAGTGTTATAGATCACCACTGGTAATTAAAGGTATCAGCATGTTCCATAATGAGGGGGATTACTTGCCACGTAAGAAGTCACATTATGGTTCTCAAAAACTGACGGGTAGGTTGCCACTGTGTTTTTTAATATTCAGAAAGTGCTTGTTCCTTGTTTATGAAGCTCAAATTAAACACCAGAGGGGTTTCACGTATGTTCAGATGAAGGGGAAAGATGTGCCCTACAGTCTCTTTCACAACAGCTCAAAACTAACATAACCACCTTAAAACAAAGGGAAGCTTTCATCCTTGTTCCTACAGCTACATATGAAAATCTGAATTGCAATGAGATTGAGCAACAGGAAGAAAATAAATAAGTAAACCTCATTCTTCCCTGTGGAAGTTGTTTCAATAGACAAGTATTAGCCAGCTTCAGAAAATGTCACTAACTGGCTGAAAGAAGTCCCCATGTATTTCCCAGTTTCCTTACTCCTCCCATGATGACAATTTCCACTAAGAGATGCATTGTTGAACCAGGGTTGTGCAGGACAATGAAAGAGGGATATTTTCTGGAGAGGAAAAATGCACAGAATTTTTTTCATTTCGTAATATATTCTGGTAATTTTTTTTCCCTGTTGCTCTCTATTTTTCTTCAAAATGAAAGGAAACATGCGCAGGCTGATTTTTATGGTGCAATTCACACTCCTCCAATTTTTTATTGTTTTTAATGCTTGTATATTCAAAGCTCTAGATCTGACTCTTTTTTTATTAAATACAAGCAAACAATCTTTCTTTCCAAAGTGAGCAGGGTAATCTGTGTCTGCTCAGCTGGGCCCAGAAGGTTCTGGTTTGTGCAGGAGTCAGCAGCAGTTTCCTACAGTGACTTCGTTTGACCTGCGCTGCTCTGACAGGCTGGGGCTGGCAACAATCTCAGCCTCAGCCATCAAAACATTCCTCTGTAGCCAAGTGTCCTTCTGCTTTCTCTGAAATATCTGGTGTCAGTTTTAACAAGAGGGGAAACAGACGTTCGTCACCATTAATTCGCTGGACAATTAAGCCGCTGATCTCTGACCTCCTGCCATTATTGGCTTTCAGAGCCAGGGTAAAGACCCCACAGATATCTGTTCTCTGTCATTCCCTGCGAGCTGTCCTAGTATTTTATTTACTCAAAGGCTTAGCTCTTGCCCACCACCAGCCAAATGTATATGCTTTGTAATAAAAATTGCTAATAAGCTGTCCCAGGCAGTGACATTAATCTCTGAGTGACGATAACAGCAAGCAAAGGGAACAGCTGGCTCTCAGGAGAGCATGTGAGTGGGAATCATACATTTATTTAGATTTATGTACATATTAGAAGTGTCCATCCCTGGCTGCAGCTGCTTTTGGTGCTTTGGGCTACCTTAGGCATCCAGACCAGAGGCAGGGGCTTTCCACTGGGAGGTGTGGGTGGTGTGGGATTGTTGCATGGTGCTGTTTATTCTTCTTGCTTCATCTTCCAGGCTATGACAGTGCTTAGCTTTTGCTCTCTCCTGGAGTCCCTGGTGCTAGGATCTTTGCTGCCACACTGCTCTCGGGGGGCTGATGGCCCAAATCAATACCTTGTTTTAGTTCTGGCCCCAGGGCTGCAGTGAGAGCCAGTGGAGGGGCAGGACTGTGGGAGCCATGAGGAAATAGTTAATCCATGCCTGGCACAGAGCTCTGTTTTGTGTTTACTAAGACAGCCGGGTGGGTGAGTGGGTGGGTGGGAGAGGCAGCCGAGCTGGGCCAGCTGCTTGCATCATCTGATGCTTACACCATGCAACCTTCAAGCCTCATTTTTCAGTCACTGCTTTTGAAGCACTTCATTAGCTAATCAGAGGAACCCTCTGCCTTTGCTCTGCAAGTTTCCTTGTTTTTTGTCTTCTACCTCCTAATTTTTTTTTTTTTCTTTTTGTGTTGAGTCCTTCAACTGGTAGCTATAGTAACCCCCATGAATGAGTGAGTGTAGTACACTTCTGCAGCCCACTGCCCTCAGGAAAGCTGTGCCAGGCTGCCACACACCTGCAATGGCTTGGCACCCTCTCTTTTAGGGGTTTCTCCAAACAAAAGGGACAGTCTCAGCTTGGGAGCCAGCTCCATCCTGCTCGCTATTTGCAGCTGCAGCCCACAGTATATTGTGGCAGAAGGAATGAGTCACTGGCAGAGCAATCTGTTGCATCAGATAATCACAGATTACCTCCATTAACCCAAATCCCTTCTGTAACCTTTTACAATAATGATCCCAAAAGCTGACGCATACAATGCTGTTACCATCCCATCTTGGGCTGTCAATGGTTTTTAAAGAGGATGTTTTCTGTGGTTTCAGGGGTGATCTAGCAGGTTGTGCCAGCATGATCCACAGAAAGCAGCTCTTGGTACCTCGCTGCTGGATGAGATGATGGAGCCAAAGCCAGGCTTTGTAGCTAAGTAAGGAGAAGGTCTCCCCTAAAGCTGGCCATGTCCTTTTGCATCAGTCCTGTGCACCTTCTTACAGCTTTTCCCTGGTATCCCCACAGAATCTCCTTCCTCCACATCAATGCTTGTGCCCACACCTTTTCCCCTCTGCCAGTCAGTCACTACAACTGGCAAATACTTGTGGTAGCCAGGCATTTCAGGGGGGTTTCACCCCCTCTCCACATTGCCCCTAAGGCATGTTTGAAGGCTCCTCACTTCTCTAGGGTTTAATTTAAGTTTTATGCATATGTGTGAGCAATTGGTGTGTTATTTGACCATGCAGAGCAAGGAAGATGGTAATCTGCTTTTGTGGTGAGGAAAGATGTGTCTGATCCTGATCCCAAATAGAAAGTGACCCAGTCTGAGACATGTTATGATGCTGTACTTTTCTTCCTGACTGACTCTGGAAGCAAAAGATGTCACAGAAGGGAAATTCCCCTAAAACAATTGTGGCAGTATAGCCCATATACATATACTATATGGTTCCCAGCCTAATTTTCACCATTTTTAACATGTGGATTTCTGTGTTCTTGTCAGAACATCGCACAGCTTTACCAATTCTACCAACTTGGTGAAACTAATAAATCAGCCAGGCCTAATAAAACAGCCTGTCTCAAGCCATTAATTTTTCATGATGTTTATAAAAATTCTTTCCTTTAGTCTTTTTGGTAAATTTATTTAGGTGAGGGTAAAAAAGCAGAATAGAACATAATTCTCAGAGCTTGGCTACAGACTGCTGATAAGAACACTTGAATTCTCACCTCCCTTCCAGCTGGATCTCCTCCCCACAGTTCAGAAATACTCCTTGTAAGACTCAAATGTCAGGAACACAGAGGCTAAGCTATTTTTTTTAGATACTGCAGAACTATTTGCAGGAAAAGAAGCCCACACAGCTCTTTGACAGGGACAGACAGAACCCACATAGTTTCCTGCTCAGGGCTGGGTTTTTTGCATGTTCTCCCTCTGGAACTGGCATCATATTTTTCAGGAGAGCTGAGCCCCATGTATTTGCCTGTAGTAGGGCCAGGTTTCCTTGAAGTCCTCCTGCCTGTCTCGTGTTGCACATTGTGCTGTTGTTGCTAAACATCAGAACTGCACATTATGGATCATCAAATCAGCAGAGCTTTTTAGGTTTCCAGGCACTTATCTCAGTGTCTAACTAGGATCCAGGAGTCCCTGTAAGGTATTTTGTTTTTAGGGGCCAGCCTGAGAATATTTGGGCTGTTTGAGGAGCACAGCTGTATCCAGGAGCACTGCACATCCTCCTGGGCAGTCTGTGTGGGCAATACATGGACTGTGTGTGGGTGATGACTTCACAGACTCATAGAATATCCTGAATTACAAGGAACCCACAAAGATCATCATCCTAACCATGCACAGGACCACCCCAAGCTGCATTTGCAGGTTTGGGTTTGGAGGCATCAGTTGGCAGCTTGCATGCATGTTGCTAAACAGGGTAATAAATATATAGAACAGGTCACGAGTTTAAAAGCCATTGCTTAAAGAGGAGTTCCTTCCTGGAAAGATGTTATCAAGCCCTATTCAAGCAGGATTTCTGGAGCAGGGATTTGCATTCTTCCTCTGGAAGAATGGGAAGCAGGTCCCTTACAGTCAGTGTAACTCACAGCTGTGCAAATTAACTCAAGGGAATTGGTAAGAAATGTGGGAATTTAGAGTCACTCAAACATTCAGCTATGGGGAGACCACATTCCTTGTTTAATTCTTGTGTACTTCAAAGCATGTGACAGTTGAGAACATTTCTGACAAAAGAATCTTCCTTTCGGAGAATGAAGTTTTGTCAAAAATTAAAGGGTTTGCAGGAAAGTGTCTGCTTAAAAGAAAAGATGATTTGCTTTTTCTACCTTCTTATTGACAATATAGAAACATCATTTTAGCAAAGTAAAGAATGTCAATTTACCATACCCATTTTGTTCCAGTGATATCTTAGTACTCTATTTGATATGTTCTATGATAATGTTTTGACGTTAGAGAACTGAGATGACTCAAATGTTATCACAGTGAAATGGTTTAATGTCTTTACATCAGAATTTTGTAGAACTTTGAAATATGGTCTCAGCTGCAGTTTAAAGTTCCACTGAGAGATTTAATATTTTCAGCAGGGTGATTACCTTGAATCTCAACAACTCTGTTCAAAAGATAGGTTTTCCATAGTAATCATTGATATGGAGGTGTTACATTTTTTTTGCTGTTATCCACACTATTGATGAAGAAAATCTCTCAATAGTCCCCAGACAGTCTCCCAGATATGTTGAATCAGACAATACATGGTAGTGCATTCTAAACCCAACAAAAATGCCTGGGTTTGTGCCAGTAGCCTTGTTTACTTTGAGGTCAAGAATAGGAAATTGAAATTTTGGGATCTTCTTAATTTTTCTGTTTCAGATTATAGCTGGCTTTATTTTTCTAAGATTTACTGTTTGTTTGTTTTTTAATGGATTGTAAATCTTCCATAGACTTTATATATTTTGGATTATTTTTGTTTGTGGCATAAAAGCCAACAATCTCTTTTTGTTCATTTATCAGCTGCAGATAAACACAATGCAGTTAAATACAAGGTATAAAAGAGAGAGACACCATAATAGACAAGCTATAGGTGTTTATACTGGGGGAAATTAAACTGCATTCAGGGAAATTTGTGACCAAGCAACTCTCTGTTAGCATAGCAGTGAAATGTAAACCCAGTATATGTGAACTGACCCACAAAACCCAAAGAAAACTTGTTCAAATAATCTCAAAGATGCATTAAAAATATCCAGGGGAGGATGTAGGCAGAGTTGTGGGGAGAATGCCACAAACTGGGATGCCTACTTAATACTAATAGAAGAAATTAAAGGCCTGATTTTTAAGTTTAGTTAAGTCCTTTCAATGTGCTCTGACCAGGCATGAAGGTAGCTTGTGTAAAGACTCCTCTATATTCCTAGGGTAGGAACAAAATGGCCTTGACATGTGATAGTTGAGCCCTGAGGATCAGTCTTCAAAGACTAATCCCTTAGCTTTCTCTGTCCCTTCAGGGCAGTGGATGTTACTAAAGCATATATTAACATTATTATTAACTTAAAAAAATGTGTTGTTAAAATCATGTTTTAGCCACTTACCACTATTTGCAGTATTACCTGATGTCTTCTTTAAATCATATTTAGATATTCCTGCAGTGTTTATCAACACTGACTTCTGTAAGCCAAGGTTAATAGTACTTTAGATGCCAGTTGTACACAAAATATTTTGCCCTCTGGTCCTCTGGTAACCAGACTGCAAAGCCAGCCTGACTCTGCTTGTGCTTTTGCTTGTGAAATTCCCATCAATGTGATTCTGGAGGCTTAAACACAACACGCTTCTGCTCTTCATTCCCAAAAAGCAGTGAGGTGTTTTACACAGTGGTTGGCAGACTTAGGTATTTGTAGCAGCATTTTGAGCAGATGTGCAGTGGCAGCAGGGGAAATGGGCACAAAACCCTTATCATGGGCTGTGACTTCTGGGAGCCACGTTCATCAGAAAAGGCTGTGGGAGAAAAAGGCAGATTAGCGTCGATAAGAGGAGGTGTGTAACATGATTCTCTTCTGATTCTCTTCTTGCAGTGGACTTTTTATTGTATCTGATAAAAGAGAGCCTCTAGGGACTGGTTTGCAGAGGCACTGCACCCCAGTGCATGGTGGACACCCACCTGCTTTGGAAATTCAGCCCTCACACTCCTGGTGTTTTCCTTGGGCTGGTGGCAGGGGATTCATGAAGAGGTTTCTAACGGTGTTCTAAGTTCTTGTTTTAAGTACAGGTTAATCAAGAGTATCATTTAAGATCTTCTCAGAATAAAACAAGGTTCCTGGGTTTTTTTCCTACTTTTCCAGAGGAGAGAGGCAGGATGAAGGGCAGAGAGCAAGCAGTCTTTCATTCCTTATAAACAAGCCAGTTTTATTTGCTAGTACAGCTGAGTGTAGGTGGAACTAATATGAAAGAAGAATAGTGAACCTGGAAGAACTTTCACATGAAAATGGTCTAATAAGGGTGAAACTGTTTGCCTTAGAGGATGGATGCATTAGACATGAAAAATTCCTGGGGGAAAATGATAGGCTGGTAAGTTTTATTCATGCTGTCGCATTAGGATGAGGGGCTCTAGGAAAACAAGATTAAAGTTAGTATTCTTTTCCTTCATAAATGCACAGTTAATCTTTGGTATTCACACCCACATGAGACATGAGGGCATTCAACAGTGCAGGGCGTTTACCAGGATCATAAGAACAGCCTGATTCTAAGTAGCACAGATGCTAAAAAAGGAGAAGAAATTGTTTGGAAGCCATACACCTTCCTGGTTTGTTAGCCATATCTAATTAACAGAATATGGAAAAAATTTAATGATTTTGAACACTTCAGAAACAGCTTTCCAAGATCTTCCTCTGAAGCTGCCTGCAGTCCATCCTGTACTGGGCAGACCTTAATCTAATATGGTAATTCCATATATAACACATAGCTTCAAACACCTCCATGGGACAGAGTAGAGAAAGGGTGACAGAAGAAGAAGAGAAGAAATGTAAAAATCTTGTGAGTGGAAATAGGACACTAACCATGATTTTTTAAACTTTTAATATTTTTGGGGTTTGTTTCACTGCTTTCACTGTGTAATCAAGGCCTTGCATTCTGAGGCTACAGAGCTCTGTCCTGTTATTGGGAAGGTCTTGGATGACAACCCAGGAACTGTTGTGAAGTGGAAGATAGAAGCTGTATTCATCCTCCAGTGATCTGGATCTGCAGTTAATACAGTTGGATGAAATATTTGGCTGTCTTGGATTAGCCAGGCCTGGCAGTGTGTGATGTGCTGCTGTCTTATCAACTTGGGCAAGAACAGAGCAGCAGTAGGAAGCCAGATTATCCATCCTTAAAATCCACTCTGCAAGGTGGCATGAGGCACAAATGGAATATGCTATGGGTATGGTGCTGGAATAAATTCATCCAACAATATGTTTTACTCTATGTTGTGAATAATCTTCAATCATCTGAGCAGGAGCATGGCTTGATGCTGTCTTTAGCAGAATTAACAGGCTCAAAGCCTTGGCTTCTTCAGCTTCGTCTTCAGCTCCATCCTCTGTCTCTGATTTCTCATTTCATTTTGGACAAGCCACTTAATATCTCACTGGCTTAATAATATGCAGGTGTTTTCCTGTCTCCTCTTGGTGTTAGGAGAGTAAGTATATACTGAATAATGGAGGGGAAAGAATGGTAGGCACTTTAGGCTAAGGGTAGCTCCTGCTGGCAAATGTTTTACATGTGTGCCTCTGGTTATGTCTCTCTCCTCACAGGCAGAGATCAGAGCTAGATTTGCCACGCAGCATCACAAGATGATGTGAAAAATGCCATGTATTTTTCAGTAGGTAAGATGTAGAGCAAATACTCTTGTTTCCTGCAGGACTGGTTGACATGTTAGAGAATTAGCTTCAACCTTCACTTTGCAAATGCTGAGTGGTTGAGTGCAGCCAAGGAAGTGGGGCTGAGCTTTCCTGCTTTCTTGCTGGCAGCTCACCTTTTGTCGTCAGCAGCAAAGCAAAATTTTAAAGCAGTCAGAACCTCCAACACAGCGTGATGGAACTTACATTTAGAACATTTACATTTAAAACATGGCACATCTGTCAAGTCCTGCCCTGAGAAGCTGCCTTGAAGAATGCAAATCCTCCTGTATGGAATAGACAGTGCAAAGGCAGCAATCAAGGCAGTGTGTGAAAAGCTTCCCTCTGCAACCTGCACCGTGACCTATTCAGAGAAACCTCCCCTCTTAGCTTTTAGCTCTGCTAGACAATTTACTGTGTCTCAGCTGTCTCACTGCATTATGTCCTTCAAACCCCCCCAGAATTAACGTTTGGAGCCAGCAAACACTGCTGGCTCCACAAGAAAAGCTGGGAGTGGAAAGGTCAGGTCGATTAAAGCACTTGATCAGAATCTTTAACATAAAGACGTCACAAGCAAAGCAGTAACGCTACTTCACGCTCAGCTAAGAGCAAATGATTCATCAGGCAAGGCTGCTTATTTTTGGAGGATAGCCACAAAAGAGAGGAGAACACGCTGGCTGTATCGATCACGGTTTTAACGGGGGGCCGCAGAGCCCTGCTCCAGTTCTGATGGAAGTTTAATGTCAGAAATACATCATACAATGTAAATACATCGATACATATTTTACATTGAATGGATTTTAAAGATGTTCTGGCCCAGCTTAGCAGAATCCTATCACCTCTGCACAAATCTCAGAGCTGTCATTTAGAGCAAAGGGCTGTTTTGCAATATTCTGTGTTGCTTGATGCTGCTAAAGCCTTTTTGGGAGGAATTCTGTAAAGGTGGCTGGAGAAGCAGGTGTGCTCTGGAATCTCTAGTGCTTGTGCCTACAGGGTAGACCTTCAGTCAGTGAAGATGTGCCAGTGTTGAGCAGATTCAGCCTAAAGGATGGTTTCATCTGGCTGACCCACACTTC